>JAJTUV010002622.1:0-121852 GCA_021653895.1 Mastomys natalensis | reverse complement strand
GCGTTGCTGGTCTTGCAGAGTACCTGTTCAGTTCCCAGCACCCACGTGGATCCAATGATGCATCCTTCTGACTTGTGGGCATCAGGAACACATACAGGTTACAGATACAAATGCAGGCAAAAGAATCACACACAAAGTCTTTTTAAAACTGTTAATAATGCCAGGCATGAGAATCTCAGTACTCTGGGAGGCAGAGCAGGCAGATCTCTGTAAGTTCAAGGTCAGCCTGGTCTACAAAGCAAGTTCTAGGACAGCCAGGGGGCCTATACAGAGAAACCCAGTCTTGTGAGGCAGGGGATTTAATAGTGTTGGAGAGGACCTGTGCACCTATACTCCCACCACTGAAGAAGGAAAAGGAAGGGACATCTTCAACTACATACAGGTTCCAGGCCCTCTTAGGCTATATGAGACCAACCCTATATATATCACAGGGAGACTGGAGAAATGGCTCTGCAGTTGAGATCACTGGCTACTCTTCAGAGGACTTGTGGTGCATGCCCAGCACCTATTTGTTGGCTCACTGACTCCTGTAACTCTAGCTCTAGAGGTTTCTATACCATCTCTGGCCTTGGAGAATACTCCACATCTGTAGTACACAAACATACATGCAGGCAAAACAATCATACACATAAAATAAGGAAATCATGCTGGGCAGTGGTTGCACACGCCTTTAATCCCAGCACTTGGGAGGCAGCGGCAGGCGGATTTCTGAGTCCGAGGCCAGCCTGGTCTACAGAGTGAATTCCAGGACAGCCAAGGCTACACAGAGAAACCCTGTCTCGAAGAAAAAGGAAGGAAGGAAGAGAAAGAAAGGGAATCTTTAAAAAAAATAAAATGACCCTGTCTCAAAAGAAAAAACCAGGTAACTATGGCAGTTCACAAATATAATCCTAGTATTTAGAAGACTGAGGGAAGAGGATTGTCTCGGCCACATAAAAGCCTATCTCGAAAGAACAAGATAAAACAGGTTGTATTACTGAAGTGGTGACACATTTATTCATCAGCTGGGTTCAGCTTGGTTTTTGCAGTGGATATCATATAGCATAGGCTAGCCTCCACCTCTCAAGTGCTAGGGTTATAGATGTGAGCCATTTCTTCATTCTTTCTTTGTTACTATTTTTATTTTATTTTTGAGTGTTTGCCTGCACTCATGTATGTACAACACTTTTGTGCTTAGTGTCTGTCTGCCCAGGCTGGAAGAACATGTTAGATCCCATGCAGCTGGAGTCACACATGCTTGTGAGCCTCCGTGTCAGTACTAGGGGCTGAATCCCAATGGTGTACCAGAGGAGCAGGAGCGCTTACCACTGAGGCAGCTCTACAGGCTCCATTTCTTCACTGTCAACTAGGAAATGGTGGCAGAGCCAATCTGTTGAGCAGAAATGCCCTAATAGAGTCTGAAACAATGCTTCATGATTTTAGTAGTTTTAGACTAGTCAGTATGAGCCAGTAGTATAGCCAAAGCTAAGGAGCCATAGAAGAGGTGCAGGCCACCAGATTTAGCCTTTGGGGCCCAGAGAGGAGGTAGGAGTGGCTCCCAGGTACTGAACTGTGGCAAGTGAGAAAGTCTGAGTGGCACTGGAGCCCTGCATAGTGTGACAGATCACATTGTCTACTGTTGGGGTGGGGGTGGGAGGTTTATACCTGGTATGGAATGCCTGTCCAAACAGTAAGAAGCACCTCTGGAAAACCAAAGGGATGACTTTAAAGTATAGAAGATCTTACTTGGGATCAGACTAAGAAAAAAATAGCCAGAACCAACTTCTGGGTTTTTCCCGCTGACCTTCACACATGTCCTGTGGCACACATACAAATAGGTGAATAGATTTTTTTTTTTAAGAAAATGTAAATTAACTTAGGCAAAAGACACTACATACAGGATAAATGAAAAACTGAAAGAGAGATAATGAGATAGCTAATGAGGAAAGAACATGCTGTACAAAATTCAGTGCCCAGAACCTACCAAAAGGTGGAGTGAGAAAACTGACCTGCACACCACACATACACACACAAATAACAATTATAACCTAAAAATAGGGAATCAAGCCAGGCAGTGGTGGTGCACGCCTTTAATCCCAGCACTTGGGAGGCAGAGGCAGGCGGATTTCTGAGTTCGAGGCCAGCCTGGTCTACAGAGTGAGTGCCAGGACAGCCCGGGCTACACAGAGAAACCCTGTCTCGAAAAACCAAAAAAAAAAAAAAAAAAAATAGGGAATCAGCAGTTCACCAAAGTGTTCGTATCTAGAGTAAAATGATGTAGTCAATCAATAAATGTTGTGATATTAAAAACATTATAAGCTGGGCACTGGCAGCTTATACATTTAATCCCAGCACTTGGGAAGCAGAGGCAGGCAGATCTCTGAGAGTTTGAAGCCATCCTGGTCTACACAAAGAAGCCCTGTCTCTTAGGGAAGGGAAAAAAAGGAATTGTTGACTTAGAACTAGAGAGATAACTCAGTACTTAAGAGCACTGGCTTCTCCTCTGGCTCAGTTTCCAGCACCGACACAATGACTCATAGCCATCCATAACTCCAGTCCCGGAGAAGCCTGGCCTCTGCGGCACTGCCACGTGTATGCCCATGCATACATGATAAAGATTTTTGTTTTAAGAATTATCTACTTTGGAGCTAGAGAAATGGCTCAGCAATTAAGAACATTTGATGCTCTTGTGGAAGATCCGGGTTTGGTTGGTTAGAACCATCTGTAACTCCAGTTCGGGGGAATCTAGCTTCCTCCTTTGGGCTCCATAGGCACCAGGAATTACTGTAGTGCACAGACATACGTGAACACCACATATACATAAATCAGGGTTTAAACTTAGTTATAAGTAACAGCAAGCCTAAATAGTGTAAGATGGTCTAGCTAGATGGCTCAGGGGATAAAGGAGCTTGCCGCTGAGCCTGGTAACCTGAGTTTGATCCCAGGAGCCATATGGTAGAAGAAGAAGACCAGCTCCACTAAGCTGTCCTGACTTCCACATGTGTCATACACACAGTAAAAAATAGCAGTGATGACAATAATAAAATAACAAAGGCTGGGTGTGACTTTAGTGTCTCTCAGCTAATCTCCCCTTGCTCTGGGAGAGACAGATATTCTGCTAGTGAGTTAACTCTGTTTACTTCCACTGGGAGAGAGAAGTAAGAAAGTGAAGAGAGTTACATAGGAAGCAGCAAAGCTTGTGCAAAGCTGCCAGCTTTCTGCCTAACCACAGCCCCTTGGTTATGTTAGTGACACCCCAACCTAATCACTAGTAGATCTGGATGGCATATTGCCTGTCAAGTTTATTAAAGGATTGGGAAAGTGGGCGGCATCTTGCACACTGAACTAACATAGCCTTTGTGGGGACAGCAGTGTATAGAGGGTTTCTCACTGTGCTGCCTGTGTGGCCTAGACCTTAACTTACAATCATCTTGCTTAAGCCTCCCAAGTAACTGGGATTATGGCCACATGCATGTTCCTGGCAGAGCGGAAATTTGAATTTCAATTAATATGCTCATCAGTTCAGAAGGGCCTAGAAAATTGCTATGTACTACTTTTTAAACATGATATATTTAGAACCACATTTTTAAATGCCCCAAAACAAGATGTATGCCTTGTTTTATATATGCTCAGATTAGAATAATACCCCCAAAATGCAATATGTATGTCAGTTTTCTCCAAATATGAAAAATAATGTGAAAGAATGACGTGTAGAAAAAGTTATGAATAGCTGGGACCACAGACCAATTGCCACAAGGCCAGCTGGCAACCAAGACTGAGGATTGCTGAGCCAGCATGGCATGGTAAGGGTGTGGCCCATTTCAGGGGCTTCTCTCAACTTGGCACTTGCTGCTGGTCACCTCAGGCTACTTAGAGTTGCGGCAGCTTCCAGCTCCCAGAGCTGAAAATCTGTGCCTTAGTGCCTTAGTCTTCTGGTTTTAAAAATTGGCATTTACTAAAGTCACTTAAACTCTCAACCAGCATCCTGTCACCTGAAGCAAAGGCCTTTTTCTGTCTCTGGTGTGGAAATGTACAGCATACATACCACAAGTAACAGTCAGGTCACTAATGGCCACTCTGGCTATGGATAGGGTGGTCTTAACGACTGGCTTGAGTCTATGTTAAAAAAAAAAAAAAAATTCTCAGGCTGGAGAGATGGCTCAGAGGTTAAGAGCACTGACTGCTCTTCCAGAGGTAAATTCCCAGCAAGCACGTGGTGGCTCACAACCATCTTTAATGGGATCTGATGCCTTCTTCTGGTGTGTGTGAAGACAGTGTATTCATATGCATAAAAGAAAAAGTTTTCTCAGGGCCACCACAGTGGGAAAGCAATCATGCTCTGGGGGCTGGGCATGCCTACGTCAGAAATGCTTTGTCCGGAGCAGGTTTCTATGGCTCTTGTGCCAGTGCTAAGTTGATTGGCCACCTCGGGAATTACCTGGTCATGCAGCTCACAGCCCAGTGAGACTTCCAGCAGGGAGGTGTCTCCAAGGTGGTCTGTGGAACAAAGCAGAGATTTTGTGTATAGAAAGTCTAGTTTTCCCAAATTGCTAGTTATGGGGAGGCAGCCAGCCTACAGGAAGGGAGGGAAGGAGAATGCCTCAGGTACTTAGGTCCTTTGATATGGCCTGATCATTCCACCAGCTCCTGTCATTGCCTCTCTAGTTTGCATCAGGTTCAGGAGGAAATGAGGTCTTTTTCCTAAGCTGGGCTCTTTCTAGACCCCTACTTATCTCTAGAAATAGCACAGTGGGCATTGCCACACAAGGTCAGGAGTTTAGCAGCCTGGGCTGAGCTTGTTCTCTCCCCCACACCTCCTCTTCCACCACATGAAGTTCTGTTTTGCACCCTGTCTGTCTGCCATAGCAGTACCTGTCCCTGTTTTCTTGTTGAATTGCCATCTTGTAGCATGAGGAAGGTTCTGTGGCTTGAAAAGAAGGTCAGACAAATAGCAGTCCCTCTGATTTCCTCTGGACCATAGTGGAGATTTTGTTCCTCTTGTCCCATTCCCATCAAACCAGGGATCAGCCTGGTTTCCTTGATTCTCACCAGGAGACGGATTGAATTCCCACCCAGCATCTGCTGAGTCCTCTGAGAACACAAAGCCATTCAGACTCACAAGAGACAAAGCTTGCAGTGTCCTGCTCCCGACCTCTGCTTCATTAACCAGCAGGCCAGGAAGAAGCTCGAATTGTCAGCAGAGAATTGTTCCTGCACAAGCTTGGGGTGAAGAGAAGTTTGAGCCCTTAATGACTAGAGGTGGTTTGGGAGCCTGAATGGACTCTGTGCTAAGGGCTTAGATGGTGAATAATAACTCTTTCTCTGTTTGCTACCACAAATACCTTGCAATGAGTATGCCACAAACAAGTCATGAAGCAAGCTGTCTTCTTTAGGAAGAAGGGAAAGCAGGCGTGTTATGGGACAGGGGACATAGCTCAGTGGTACAATGCTTGTGTAGCAGGTTGTACAAGGCCCTGCATTCAAACCCCAGTACTGCCCAATGAGGGGGAGGAGCAGGTATTGCTCTGCAGTGGAGAACTCTGCAGGGGCAGAACTGAAATCCAGAGTTGAATTCTGTTTGTTTGCACGTGGCTGGGAATGGGGCAGCCAAGACCAGGAAGCTGTATCTGACTAGAGCTGTGTTCACAAGATCGTCATCACTTGGCAGGCTGCATTTTAGAGGACTGGTGAGGTTGATGACATGCTCTTTAAATATCAGCGTGAGCTTGGGATGTAGCTCAGTGGTTGCCTAGCACATGGAAGGCATGGGTTTAGTTCAGAGTACCACCCACTCCACCCCCAAAAAGCCAAAGAAAATGAGTAAGAGTTATTAAAGGCTTGGCATGGTAACGCGTGTTTTTTTTTTTTTTGGTTTTTTCGAGACAGGGTTTCTCTGTGTAGTCCGGGCTGTCCTGGAACTCGCTCGGTAGACCAGGCTGGCCTCGAACTCAGAAATCCGCCTGCCTCTGCCTCCCAAGTGCTGGGATTAAAGGCGTGCACCACCACCGCCCGGCGGTAATGCGTGTTTTTAATCCCAGCTCTCAGAAGGCAGAGGCGGGCAGATCTCTGAGTTGAGGCTGGCCAGGAATAAGACTGTTTCTAGAAAGAAAGAGAGAATAAAAAACAACTTTTTGTAAATAATAATAATTAAGTATATATGTAGATATACATTTGTAATGAAAATGGATTTTAAGAGTCAGACATGGCTGGGCGGTGGTGGCTCACGCCTTTAATCCCAGCACTTGGGAGGCACAGGCAGGCGGATTTCTGAGTTCGAGGCCAGCCTGGTCTACAGAGTGAGTTCCAGGACAGCCAGGCTACACAGAGAAACCCTGTCTCGAAAAACCAAAAAAAAAAAAAAAAAAAAAAGAGTCAGACATGATGGATGGTTCCTTCATGCCTGTATGATCTCAGCACTGGGGAGACAGAGAGGAGGATCACCATGAGTTAGAGGCTGACCTGAGCTACAGTGAGAATCACAAAGTCAGGGTTTTTCTTGGGTTTGGATATTGAGTTTGTATGTGTTTTATAGTGTTGGAAATGGAATCCAAGGCCTGAGACCTGCCAAGCTAGCACTTTACCTCTGAGCTACAGCCTGGGTGCTTCTGGTATTTTAGTTTGGGGGTTTGTTTGTTTGAAACAGGATCTCATTTGACATTCCTACTGCCTCATCTCCCCAAGTGCTGGGATGACAGGTGTGAGCATCACACCAGGCTTCTTTGAAAATATGTGTTTGGAGCCTCGTCTGAGAAAGCACTGGCTTTCCTGCCAGCTCCTGGGGAGGGCCACAGCACTGGATGCGGATGCGCAGCTGTGGTGATGCGCTAAGGCACCAGTCTGGTCCCAGGTTCACAAATGAGGCCTGTTAGTAAAGGAAGTCGGTGACCAGCAGCTCAGCTCCTGTGTCCACCCCAGGTCACTTGTGCTCAGCTGTCCTCTGGTTCTAGTAGTCCTTCAGAAAGACGACCGACAAGGAGCTGCAGGAATAGTAAAGGCTGCAGGAGTAGATTCAAGAGGATTGAAAAGAAAAAGAACCCTAGCAAGAGAGCTCTCTCATGTTTACGCCTGGAAAACTAATGCTTCACCTCATCAGCCACCACCACTGCCCCGGTCAGATGGTCGGTGCTGGATTGACAGGGGGACTACAAGAGTGTCAGGAGCACACTAGGAACTAGACCCCAGTCTTCTCCAAAACCAAGGCCATCTCCCTAGCACCTCATCATTTTCCCTTCATTTTTAACTCTGTTTTCTACAAAAATAAAAAGAAGGGCTTAGAATGTAGGTCAGAGTACTTACCTAGCATATGTGACCTTCACTTCTGTTATCTCAGAGCTGAGCATGGTGGTATATAAATATCTACCATCAGTTGCAGAATTCAAATGAAGACAAAAAGATGAGGTGGTCAAGGTCATCCTCAACTACATAGTGAGTCAGGGCAGCCCGGGCTGGTTAAAATCCTTGCCTCAAGCCAGGCGGTGGTGGCGCACACTTTTAGTCCCAGCACTTGGGAGGCAGAGGCAGGCGGATTTCTGAGTTTAAGGCCAGCCTGGTCTACAGAGTGAGTTCCAGAACAGCCAGGGCTACACAGAGAAACCCTGTCTGGAAAAAAAAACCAAAAAAAAATCCTTGCCTCAGAAAAAAGAAAAGGGACCCCCCTCACCCTTACCCCCACCCCCATAACAATGGTCACTGTTAGCCAGGGCCATGCCTGTTTGCTTTATTTTGTTTTGTTTTTTTGAGACAGTGTTTATTATGTTACCCTGGCTGTCGTGGAACTTGCTGTATAGACCAGGTCCAACTCAAACTCAGCACTCAAGAGGCAGAGACAGGTGAATTGTTGAGTTTGTGACCAGCCTGCAAAGTGTACAGACTGAGTTCCAGGACAGCCAGGGCTACACAGAAAAAGACTGTCTAGAAAAAAACAAAACAAACTGACAAACTTCCCCTTCCTGTAAAATGTAAGAAAAGAGATTCTGCTTTCTCCTCAGAGCCTCACAATGTTACTGTATGTCCTTCTTTGCAGCACTGCAATCTCTTACCAAAATAACAATCAGCCTCCATGTCTCTCATGAACCATTTCAAAACCTTCTAGCTGTGTATTGTGGTACATGCCTTTTATCCAGGCACTTGGGATGCAGAGGCAGGTGACTCTGAATTGGGGCCAGCCTGGTCTATATAGCAAGTTCTAGGACAGCTGGGACCCTGTCTCAAAAAAAACAACAAAAAATCTTGTAGTCACCAGCTCTGAGACTCACTGTCTTCAGCCCTGTTGTTTCTGTAGAATAATACAAAGAGGAGCATGGGAAGAGTGGGCACCATTATTTGAAGTATTTATGAAACTTCCTCACAGTACCATTCTTTCGGAATGTTAAGTGGGGCTGACAGCATGCAGGGAAGGGAATTAGTTTCCCATTTTTGCAGATTAGTAAAACTATCCAGGATCCTGGATTTGGTAAAGCTGCAGTAAAAAGCCCAGGTCTTCTGCCATAAGGCTTCTTCCACAAATAGATGGCCAAGATGTGCCCACAGAGTCTCGGTCCTGGGAATCAAGTAGGCTTTAAAGGAGGGTGGGGACTCACTGGACACCTCAGCTGAGCAGACTGCAGCTGATAGGAGAGGTCACTTTGACTCAGGAGGCCCTGCCTGAGTCAAAGCTTGGCACATGCCACACCACCTCAGGTCCATGTGGAGGAGGCGCCTCAGAGGCGTTTGGTTGCTTGGCTCTGTGGCAGAGAAGATGGCTGCTGAAGCTGAAGGCTGGTCTGGAGCCTGTGTAAGCTCCTCCCCAGCACATTTCTGTTTCCCTCTGCACAGCATGTGCCTCCCTAGCTGGGCTTCCCCTCCACACTGCACAACCCCCCCCCCCATTTCCTGTTGTAGGGAGACAGCTGGGGTGGGGGCTAGGGGCTGCTGTTCTCATCTCATGCGGTCCCACAACTGAGCTGGGAATAATTTGAAACTAAATCTCTAGCCCTTTGGAAGCCTTTCACGAAATCCTTGCAAGTTTATTAACAACAGCTGTGGCCACACATGACCACAATCATGGGGGAGGGGGCTGGGTTGGGCAGCAGCAGGCTTGCCTGTCATCTTTCTAGGGGGAAAAAAAGCTAAGTCAAGTCACAGGAGTCTGGCCAGCAGGCAAGCAAGTAGACTGGGGTTTGGGTTCATAGGGTCTTGGAAGGGAAGGTCTTAGCAAGAACAGCTCTGTTTCAGGTACTCAGGCATTCATCTTAAACCCGCAGGCTGTGCCTGGCGATGGCTGTTAGGAGCTGACCTGCAAACACAGCCTCTGACTCCACTCCACAACTTGCAGTTTCTCTTCTGCAGTTTCTTTGTACAGATCCCACTGCATGGACAACTGTGGTGCTTGTGGTTAAGGGACAAGCAGATGTCTTTGCATTTCCACTGTTAATGAAAACTACTCTGGTGATTTCTACCTTACTTCCTGTGAATTTCTAGAACAACTGGGCCCTGCTTTCCCCCTCAAACTCTGGACCCAACTCCCCACCCACCTGCCAGCCCTGTAGCCTTGCATGTAAAACAAGCCTTTCCTGGTGCCTTCTGTGTCCTGCTGAGCTCAAAGAGATCAAGGATGGGAAATCAACCTCTCCCCGGGATCCACTTTCATCTTTTGTGCTTGACCCTGCGGTGGGGTGCCCTGCCCACCCTGGGGTGCTTCCCATACTTCCTTCCCCATTCTCACCAAATTCAGGTGATCTAAAGGCTTGCTTCTTAAGATAGCTGTAGGTGTCAAAAGGCACTTCATGATTCACTTCCATGACCGCCTGGTATATCCTCACCCTCTCCTAACACTTCCCTGGTATGTCTCCACCCACTTCCCTATCAGCTGTCCCCGCTCTTCAGAAAAGAACACAGACAAACTTCTTTTTTTTTTTTTTTTTGGTTTTTCGAGACAGGGTTTCTCTGTGTAGCCCTGGCTGTCCTGGAACTCACTCTGTAGACCAGGCTGGCCTTGAACTCCGAAATCCACCTGCCTCTGCCTCCCAAGTGCTGGGATTAAAGGCGTGCGCCACCACGGCCCGGCCCACAGACAAACTTCTTGAGGCCTATAGTATTCTT
Source organism: Mastomys natalensis (assembly GCA_021653895.1). Taxonomy (NCBI): domain Eukaryota; kingdom Metazoa; phylum Chordata; class Mammalia; order Rodentia; family Muridae; genus Mastomys; species Mastomys natalensis. Next base: position 111,793 of record JAJTUV010002622.1, on the reverse strand, counting down.
GTAGAGCCAGGGAGAGCATTGCTGGAATTCTCCCCACTGTTGCCTGTGACCACACCACGGCAGGCAGGTTTGGGGTGGGTGTCAAGATAGCCTGTGGCCTGTAGTGCAGTGGAATCTGTAAGTCTGGGCCACCTGCCCTTGAGTGCCCTCTGACTGACCCTGCCAGTCCCTGTGTGAGAATAGGAGCCCTGGTGCAGGGTGGCAGGGGCAGGGTAGCCTTCTAGTGTGAAGTCTAGAATTTTCAAAGTCAAGCCAGAAAACGGGGGGAAATCCCATTAGAAATATACCATTCAGAATGTCCTTAGGAGTTAGTTACTTCTGGTAAGTTTTTTGGGTTTTGTTTGTTGCTCAGATCGAGGACTTTTGTTTGTTTCCTAGTTTATTGGATTTTATTTGTATTTTCAGAACTGGAGATTAAACTCAGGGCCTTGCTCATTCTGTACAACATTGTATTACTGAGCTAGACTCTGCACCCTCAGCAGCTGTGTTACTGTGAACAAGACCTACTAGACTGTAAGACCTACTAGGGGACCTTCAGCTTGTGGCTTCAGACCCAGGCTCGGGGTCTAGTTCTAACTCACTCCTCAACCTGTTTTTTCAGAAAACTTGTACCAAGGAAATGAAGGTACTCTGATGACTGATGGTGACTATCAGCTTAGCACTCCTGGAAAAGGGGGGTTCCACAGCTCTGCAGCTGCCTCCATCAGGGTAACCTGTGGGCAGATATGTTTTAATGAATATATGCCCTTTCTCTTTCTTGTTTCTTTTATTATTTATGTATTTATTTTGATACAAGGACTCACTGTGTGACTTTGGCTGGCCTGGGACTCACTATGTAGACCATACTGACCTCTAAATCATAGAGATCCACCTGCCTCTGCCTCCCCGTGTTGGATTAAACCATGTACCACTACACCCAACAAATAATATAGAATACTATTTTAAAGGTTTCTTTCTTTTTTTTTTTTTTTTCTTTTTTTTTCTTTTTTTTTAGATTTTATTTATTTATTTATTTTATGTATATGACAGTAACTGTCTTCAGACACACCAGAAGAGAGCTTTGGATCCCATTACAGATAGTTGTGAGCCACCTTGTGGTTGCTGGGAATTGAACTCGGGACCTTTGGAAGAGCAGTCAGTGCTCTTAACCACTGAGCCATCTCTCCAGCCTTAAAGGTTTCTTGAGATAGTGTCTCACTATAGAACCTGAAACCTGCTATGTAGAGCAGGCTGGCCTTGAGCTCAGAGATCTGCCTGCCTCTGCCTCCCTCCGGAGTGCTAAGATTAAAAGGTGTATGCTGTCATTGCCTGGCTTTTTTTATTATTATTTATCTTTATTTTATGTATTTGACTGTTTTTCGTGCGTGCGTGGGAGGGGATGGGGGAGAAGGGTTGAGAGAGGTGTGCTTGCTGTTGACTTGGAGAGAGCGAATCCCCTGGAACCAGAGGTATCTACCATGGTTGTGAGCTGCCGTGTGGATGCTGGAAACAGCGTCTGTAAGGGCATCTAGTGCTTTTAAACCACTGAGCCATCTCTCCCCTTTATTTCTCAGTGTGTGTATATTTGTGTACACGTGTTCAGGAGCCCACAGAGTTATCAAGAGTCGGTAGGTCTGGGTTACAGGTGGTTGTGAGCCCCTCCTCCCACCGTGGATACTGTGAACCAAACTGAGGAAGAGAAGCTTGTGCCCAAGTGTATACAAACACCTTGGCCCTCCATGTCCAGGAACTCAACCAAACCATGAGTAAGGATATTTGAGATCAGGAAAAGCAGCATCTTTTCAGAGCAAGGCAGAGTCTGAATGAAGTAGACCTCTCACTTGTCAACCATGGTTTGTGTAGCCAAGTACTCAAGGCTGTAAGGTGGGACTACCTACATAGAACCTCAGTGTGCGTCACTTTTCTCTAAAGAAATTAGGGATTACTAAATTTCCCATACACTTGTCTGTGACACCTCTGATGGAGGTAAGTCTTCAGTTGAGGATCCCTCTTCCCAGGTGAGGCAAGTTACTACCAGAATTAGCCATCACAGAGCCCTTCACTTCTTTGGCACAACAATTTTCTTTAAGAACAGGCTAGGAGTAGGATTAGGGCTAGACCCCAACCTAGATCTGAAAAATTGTAGATCTTCTAGCCATATCCACTACTGAACCCTGTGGCTGTGGCTAGACTCCAGCTTCCTGTAAGTGACTCAGGTAAAAGAACTTGAGCCCTGGCCTGTGACCCTGATCATTCCCAGCCTGTCATCCTCTTTCCTCTTTCCTCCTATTGTTCCTATTTCCAGCAGCCCCACAGCAAGCCCTTTCCCAGTGTCCCTCATTCAGGTGACCCAGGCTGTCCCCCTAGGGCCTCCAACGCTCCATCTATTTTCAGACCAAAGGGCGGGCGGGAATCAACCCTAAACCCCAGCCCTCCCTCCTTTTTTGAACAGTACAGATTTTTCTTCAGTTGTGATAAGGTGGATATTAGATAACAATTGTATGTCTGCCCAGCCTGCCTTAGCTTGAGGAGCTTAAACTAAAGGGAAGCTGCGGTAGGGATCCTCCACCCAAAGAAGTGGGAAGTGACCAGAGTACTCATACTGCCTGAACATAGACTTTTTTCTCTTTTTTAAAAAACAAATCCTGTTAAAGGGGCTAACACAGCAAAAGCCAAAAACACAGCTCTTTGCTCGGTGTTTTTGTTTGGCTGGTTTTGCCCAGGCTGCCTTGGAACTCACAGGCCTTCCTCCACAAGGATGGGGATCCCATGCCTGCTTACAGTTGAGATCTGAACTGTCGGCTGGCAGGGTACTCGGGATTGCTCATAAATCATACCTGAGCCCTACCGTTTTGGTGACAGACTGATGTAGATGCCAAGGTCATCTTCACACTCCCAGCCTGATTCAGGGTAAATGGTCTTAAGGAACTTGGTGCCTCAGGGAGTGATCAAAACAAAGGAAGGAATGGGAGGGAAGGCTGGGTGCCTGCTTCCTGTGCTGGGGAGGACTCTGGCTCGCCAGGTGGGGGCTGTGTGGGAAAACTCGGCTCACTCCCTTGCCAGTGCTGTGCAGATGGAGGGGAAGAAGGGTACCACAGTTGGATTAGCCCATCACTTCAGACTGACTACAGGAAGCCCGAGGTGGACGTGAGGCAGACAGCAACGTGCAGGTGTCCTCATACTGCCATAAGCAGCCTGTGCAGCCATCCTCTGACAGACATAGGGTTCTGTCTAGACACTTCCACCTCAGAGCTTAAGCAATTGGCCAGAAAAATCATGGTTTACAAGTCAGAGGTGCTGTGTTCAGGCTCTGCCTTGTTCTGAACAGATGTTATTTTTTCTCCCATATATTTTCCACTCATATTGGTTAAATTCATGGATCCTGAAGGCCAGCAATATTACTCTTCCTAATTAAAATAGGACTCTGAGGAGCCAAGCTGGGTGTCCAGTCGAGGTCTCTGCTCTGAAATTTCATAGCAGAAAGTCCATGGTGAAGAGCTAGCTATAACCTGTGCTCAGGACTGAGATGAGTTGGTCCCGTAAGGGACCACACTGCTTCTGTCCTCACCTTTTCTATACCTTTCAGGACAATGCACGGTGTGCAAGAACTGGTTCACAGGCTAAGGGGAGGGAGGCAAGTAACCCTGCCCTTAAGCTCTGTAGACCCAGAGGACACAGGGACAGTCAGCATTCCTTAACTGGATGTTCTTCCTAGTCCACTTCACCCAATAAGTATGAACAGCTCACTTTTCCTCAGTCTTATGCTCTGAGGAAGTCGGAATGCATTGGGGGTGGCAGGGTGGAGTTGTTTTTAAAACTAGGGGATCATGTGACCAAGGCTAGTCTTGGATGTGCTGAAGACGACTCTGAACTCCGATTATCCTGCTTCCACGTCCAAAGTGCTGGGGTTCCATGTGTGCTTCATCACAGCAGACTTGGGATGTGTGACGTGTCTCCCTAGGAAGTACAGGTGACAACCACATTTAAGTGTGCAGAGATGAAGTGTGATGACACAGTACCAACGTTTACATTAATAAACGGTCAGTGGGGAAACCGCTTGCTTAACCTGAAGAAGCCACACAGAGGCTGGTGGTAGCTCACGCTTATAATCCCAACACAGGAGGTTGAGATGGGCTACAGCTTGTCTCAAGGGGAAAAAAAGCCACTGAGAGCTAGGGAGTAAGACCATAAAGAGCACTAGCTACTCTTCCAGAGGACCTGGGTTTGATTCCCAGCGTTTACATGGCAGCTCACAGCCATCTGTAATTCCAGTTCCAGGGGACCCATGCCCCTTCTAATTTCTTTAGGCACCCGATACAGATATGATACACAGAAACTTATGCAGGCAAGACACTCAGACATATAAAATAAGAATAATCTTTAAAAGCTTGGCATGGTGGCTCACTCCTTTAATCCTAACACTCAGGAGGCAGAGATCAGTTGGTGCTACATAGCAAGTTCCAGAACAACCAGGGCAACATAGACCCTGTCTCAAAAATAAATTAAATCTTTAAACACCCACTGGAACATGTATTAAAGACATGTCCCCATCTGTCCCCTTTTTTATGCCTCTAAGGTCTGTGTCCCACCATTTCCTACTTTGCAAGAGAGCTCTTGCCTTGCACTAAGTTCTTCACAGTCACTGCCCTATCTAAAATCCCTGCAGCAGCCTCTGTAAGTATGACTTTGAGGATGGTTTTCTCTGTGTGGGCCTCGCTGTTCCAGGAACTCTCTCTACCTGCCTCTGCCTCCCTAGTGCTTGGATTAAAGGCTACCCAGCAACCTTGGGTTATCATAAAGCGAATGCTATGCATCACCTAGCAGATGTGTATGGGTCCACGGTACTCCTCCCAGACAATGGACATGGGCATTATTTCTCAGTTTCTGAAATGCTTGATGGGAACTGAACTTTTTTGTTCCTCCTTTTGTCTGAACACCTGGCCAGATGTGACTACATCTGTTACCACACTGAGATAAACAGATTTCTCTATGTTGAGGAAAGCTTAATAAGTCCTTTATCAAGGCAAGGGATGTGCTGCAAAGTGACACACTCTATCTGGGTGGCTTTCTGTCTTTTGGGTCTGAAGTTTAGAGGTGGACTTAACAGTAGTATGTCACAGGGCAGCATGTGGGACATGTCTAGTGAAATTCCTGACCTGGGGGACATGATAGCCATGTGGTGAGATCACTGATTTGCTGCGTGGCTGTCATCTGAGTCACCTGCAAAGCAGATGCACAGACTTCTCCAACAAGAGGTCCAGGGCTGGGGCCTTTGTCATTCACAGGCTGACTGCACTGTAGTCTCTTGTTCATCTCAGAACTTTCTTGGGTCTCACACATGAGCGTTAGAACACCAGTGGCACTTGCGCTCAGGTGACTGAGGCAGGAGAATCACAAGTACCAAGCCAGCATGAACTAGAACCCTCTCTTGAGAAAAGAGGCCAGCAAGACGATGCAGGTAGTAAAGAACTAACTTCTGCCAGTTGTCCTCTGACTTCACACAGGTGTCATAACATACATACACACACCTCAAATTAAATAATCAAATAAATAAATATAAATTTTAAATTTAAAAAAGAAACCCAACATTGTCAAAGGTAGGCTGAGTGACTTGGTCTGGAAAATCAAGTGTTTCCAAGAGCCTTCTACCTGACTAAAACTTGCCCCCATCCCCATATTTTTTCTATCTTCAGACACGCCAGAAGAGGGCATTGGATCCCATTAAAACAGTTGTCAACCACCATATGGTTGCTGGCAATTAAACTCAGGACCTCTGGAAGAGCAGTCAGTGCTTTTAACTGCTGAGCCACTTCTCCAGCCCTTATTTTTGTTTCTTAAGATAGGGTCTCACTATGTAGCCTTCACTAGAACTCAAGAAGACATTGCACCACCACACCCAGCCCCAACAGTGAAATCCTTTTGTCTCACTGTAAACTAGAGAACCACTTTGCAGGCTACTCAGGAGTGAGAGGAAGCACGGGTGATGGTTCTGACACAAGTCCGGTTCTCCCTCGAAACACATGGAGGTACAGGCACACCACAGGCACACACCCAGCCACTTGCAATTTGCCGATATGCAAAATACCTTTCTGTCCCACGGAGGCCAAACCTTTGCTCCAGGGACACCACTTGAAGCCACAGGCAGCTTCCACTCAGTAGGACCTACTGAGAGGTGAGTCCAAAAGCCTCCTGTGCCCAGAGCTGCAGCATGGAGATCAGGAGTGCCTCAGGCTTTTAGGTTGTCTGTCGTTGTCTGCACCTTCCCAGCACAGAGCCCTGGCCATTAGAAGGCCAGGCAGCTAGGGAGGGAAGAAGGTGCAGGAGATGGGAAAGGGCTGTAATGAGGCATCGCCTTCATCCCGTGACTCTCTACATGGTGCTGCCACCGGCTTGCTTACCCCTTGATGTTGCTTTTGTTCTAGGAAGATGATGAAAAACTGATTGAGGAAATCCAAAAGGAGGCTGAAGAGGAACAGAAAAGAAAGAATGGAGGCAAGTGTTCTTCCCGGACACAGATGAGCCGTAGGGTATCCCTGCCCCTTGGGAAGGCTTTAAAGCCATGGGTTCGGTTTGGGCACCCCTCACGGTAAAAGACTCCCAAGTATGTATGTGAGCTCTGGAGGCAAATAGAAGCCCAACTGAGGAGAGTGGCTCACCGCCATGGAACAGTCATGCAAGGGATGACACCAAGCCCCAGTGGCTCTGGAGGGACATTTCACATGGACTGTGTCAAGCTAAATAAGCATGCCACCACCCTCTGTAGGCTGTGGGAGTGACCATTGGGAAAGTATAGATTTGCCCTTTGGCATCTTGCTCTGATGAGTAGTGGTGTCTTTTGTCTTGAATTTAACATTATCCAGCCTACTCTAAGCCACCACTTTTGGTCCCAGAGGAGCATAAAGTGAGGGTTAGAAGTAGCCCTGCCATGCTGGACTGCCCCTAAAGGCTCCCAAGCCTTAGCAGAGTCAGACGTGGCCTGCAGAGCCCTAGTCACAGGCAAGCATCTGTTGGCATTGGTTTGGTCTGTTCGCCTCACTGAATCCATCTTCGTTTCAGAGAATACCTTCAAACGCATCGGGCCCCCACTGGAGAAGCCAGTTGAGAAAGTACAGCGTGTAGAAGCCCTGCCTCGGCCTGTCCCGCAGAACCTGCACCCTCAGATGCCACCCTATGCCTTTGTCCACCCACCCTTCCCCTTGCCACCTGTGCGGCCCGTGTTTAACAACTTCCCCATCAACATGGGTCCTGTGCCCGCACCCTATGTACCACCCCTGCCCAACGTGCGTGTCAACTACGACTTTGGCCACGTGCATGTGCCCCTGGAGCACAACCTGCCCATGCACTTTGGCCCCCAACCACGGCATCGCTTCTGACACCCAAAGCCCTGTCCAGGCGTGCTGAGTGCAGGAGGACCCAGCCTCATCCTCTGAGTAGGGATGGAGTCCTCAGTTCCCTCTTGAGGGTGGGCTCCTGCCCTCCTGCTCTTACCTTCGCAAGGTCCACTGCTCCTTCAGGTCTGATGCCCTTTGGGTGCTGACTGTCACTGGGCCAGTAATAGGGCAGCTTCTTAGTTCTCCCATCTTAGCAGCCAATACAGTGGCCCTGACCATGAAGCAAGCCCTCTAAGCATTCGCCATACTTTCTCCCCAGCAGACCACTGAACGCCCAAGGGGAAATGGCCTGCCATCCCCAGGCCAGGGCTCTCTCCTTGTTGCCCAAGGCCCACTCAGGTCCAAGGACCTCCAAGAATCTAATGTGGCGCAGGTTTTGTTCTGTTGTTATCTAAAGAGTTGCTCCTATTCACGTCGTTTGAGCTAAAGTTTTTTGTGATCTACTCAAGTGTGTCCCCATCCATGCAAAGTCAGGTTGAAAGTATTTCCCCAGGACTGGCGACACTTGACATCAAACAGAAGGGCCATTTTAGGAAGCTGTCATTTATTCCTGGGCTGCCCCTTTTCTTGGGGAGACCTCACTTGTCATCAGTCTGGGATGAGCAGCTTCTCTCCTAAGGTGTTTGGGGTTCCCTAGCAGTGCAGATGACCTCATGGAGCTGCTGTGGCTGTCACAGCAGCCCTCCTGCCTGCTCCCCTGTCCCTCATTAGTTCGCAGTGGATGCAGACAGGAGAGCTCCCAGCTCCAAGATGAGGATGGCTGGCTTCCCTAAAGTGAGATGAGCGTCCAGGCCTGCTAAGTCTTTGCTGTTCTGTGTGCTCTCCTCCAGTGTTTGCTGAGCAGGGCTGGCAGCAAGTTTCTCAGTTGTACTGGCTGTCCTTGTCCTACCTTACGGTGGGGGTGTCCCATGTTCAGAGTGTACAGACTTAGAAGGGGGAAGATGTCCCTGGGAAAGGGAAAGACTCCTTGAGGTGCCCATTGTCACTTGAGTGTGGGTGGGACACACAGTGACTCAGGAGCCCTGCCGTGGATCGTCTGAGCTGTGATGCTAGTCTGAATGACAGTGCCTTGGAAAGATGGGCCACATGCTGCATGGCAGGATCCTCCAGGTACCTTAACTATTAGTGTATTTGTGTTCTCTGCACCTCTCCAGAGGCCCCAGGGCGGGTGCTTACTCCAAGCACTGAGCAGGCCTCATGAGCAGCTGGACTGGGTGGGCTCCTGGTTCTAGGTTGACTCAGTAACCCTATCCCATTGTTCCACCAAGAGGCCAGGTGGAAAAGACTGGCAGTTTCTGGGGTAGCTGAAGAACAGGCCAGGCAGGTGCCACCAGACCTTGGCACTTGGAGAGGTAAGGCCAGGGTCGTGTCCTTCAAAATGTCAGTCTGTGGCTGCAAGGAGGCCTGCTACCGCCTGTCTCCATCAGGAGTGACTGTCTCAGCACCTATGTGCCAGCAGGGCCAGGGGATGAGGGGTGGGCCACCAGGGATCCCCAAGGCAGCTGCCACCTTAACCTCTAGGACCCAGACTGTTTCCTGGTTTGAGAAACTGCCTAGCCACTCCCAGTGTATTTGCCTTAAAACTGGAGAGAATCTAGTATTTGCACTTAGCAAAAGATTTCAAAGTTAAGAGTGCATGATCTCACTTTGTACAAAAGAAAAAAAATGAAGTAGATGGTTAAAAGTTTTTCTTTACCTTTTGGTAGTAAAAAATAGAGAAACCAAGTCTGTTTAAACTACTGTGTAAAAAGACTGTACCATATGTAACTTGAATTTTGTGTAAATAAATGTTTGTGAGCGCTTCTCTTGGCTCTGTTTGTCCCCAGATCCCAGGTCCCAGGAGCTCTTAAGTGCAAAAAAGCACCATGCACCACTCACTTCTCCAAGAAAGGACACAAGATTCCTAACGGCACCAACGTAGGAAAGAACGTAGAAAGAAAAGACCCCTTTCACCTGCCGGAGGAGAAACTTGGTGCCTTGGCTACTGAGTCCCAAGTAGGATTCAATAAGAAATTATCTTAGCAGAGAGCCTTGAAGAAAGCACTAGCTGTCCTTGGAGGACCCACCCCCTCCACAAATGCTCCCAGTGTGACATTAGGGAATAGCCTCTAATCCTGGACTAGCTTCAGCCAGCTGACAGGGCCAAGAAAAGTGCCATGAGTCTGGCATGGGTATGCCTGGCCTGTCTGACTGGAAGGACTTGAACCCTCTGAGACCGGCTGCCTGCACTCCATAACACCACACACCTTTAATCCCAGCACTTGGGAGGCAGAGGCAGGCAGATTTCTGAGTTCGAGGCCAGCCTGGTCTACAGAGTGAGTCCCAGGACAGCCCGGGCTACACAGAGAAACCCTGTCTCAGAAAAAAAAATAAAATAAAACCCACCACACCTTTACCACCACATGGCCAGGAGGGCCTCGGCACAGGGACAGTGGAACCTGCAGACGGAGGAGAACTAGGACAATGCTCCAGGAAGACGTTGTCTGCTTCCCAGCCTTTATTGTTTTATTGGACCTGATTCACATCTGAAAAGTTCTTTGCTTAAGTAAAACATCACCAGCTTCCAAAGCAGCCACTGCCTACAGATCCCCTTAGTTGTCAGAGCCTTCTGGAGCGGCTTCTGTATATAGGTTACACATATTACATCTTTATAGGTGGCTGAGGCTCTGCAGCTGGGTGGTGCCAGTGGTATCCCGCACCCTCCCCCAGGCCCCTGCTTGCAGGCTCACACCCAGCACTGCGGCTTCGGGCTTTTGCTTTCAGTTTTTGGGACTCTTCCCCACTACATGCTTTCCTGGATACCATGTGCACGGAAGGACTTGTTCATGACAGTCTCTCTCTAGCCCAGGCTGGCCTGTAATTCACCAATGTAGACCAAGGCAACCTCAAATCTGCCTGCCTCTGCCTCTCTAGTGCTGGAATTGAAGATGTGTGCCACCACAACCTACAGCTTTGTTTTCTAATGCTTCACTCTGTGGATTTACCCTATTTCACAAACATTGCCCTACTTAAAAATAAAAGAGGTAAATCTAAGGGCCTCCAGTGTTGTTACCATTACACCCAAGACCTTCAGTAAACACCTCTCAAACATGGAGAGTGGGGAACTTTGTAGCCCAGGCTAGCCTCAAAATCTTTTAAAAAGTTTCAAGCTGGCCTCAAACTTAGAATACCCTTCCTCTGTGGCCCAAGTGCTAGGATTACCACTACCACACCTGGCCTATATAGATAGTGTCTGTAGAAGTACAGGGCTGTGAACACAAATGTGTCAATGGAGCTCTGTCTGTTCTTCAACTGGTTTTCCATCTTTTATTGTGTTGTTTTTCTTTTAGTTTTGGGTTTAGGTTTTTGGGTTTTTTGGATTGTTTTTGGTTTGGTTTGGTTTGGTGTTTGTTTTTGAGACAGGATTTCTCTGTGTAACCCTGGCCATCCTGGAACTCACCCTGTAGACTGGACTGGCCTTAGACTCACAGAAATCCAGCTGCCTCTGCCCCTGGTTTAAAGGCATCTGGGATTCAAAGTGTGCACCAGCACCACTGGCCTGTTTTGTTTTTCTTGAAACTGGGTTTCTCTGTGTTGCCCTGACTCACTATGTAGATTGGCCTCAGATCTGCCAGCCTCTGCCTCCCAAGGGTTGTGATAAAAGGCATGCACCACCAGGTAAATTATTTTTTGAGACCTCACTGAGCCTAGATTTCACCAATTTAGCTAGGCTGGCTAACTAGCAGGCTCCAGGAGGCCTATTTCCTCCTTATTAGTGCTGAGACTACACATGCCTGCCCCTTGGCTGGGTTTTTGTTTTGTTTTTTAGGTGGAATTTGAACCCTCATGCCTATGTGACAAGCCCTTTGCTGACTGAACTGTCTCTCCTGGCCTTCCGTGTAGCATCTTTTGTTAGAGGAGGATGTTTGTGCTTCTTGCTATGATACATATGCTTCTGGGGTTTTTTTTCCTTCTTGTTTTTTGTTTGTTTTAGTTTTGTCTTTTTTTTTTTTTTTTAAGGAGAGAGGAATGTCAAATTAGTCTCCCTATGAAGCCTGAACTTGGAATCCTACCTTGGCCGTGTGCCAGTGTGCCCAGCTGCCTTTGGTACACAGCACCACTATCCAGCAAGGGTTTCCCTGTCGGGTGGCGGCCAAGCTCTCGAGACCACTGGGGCGACAGTCACTGCCATAGTCCTGAGGGCTGCCTGAGTCTTCCTCCGGCAGGACTTAATGAAGCATCAGTTGCTCCTGTCACTTCCTCTACCAGGGGCTTTTGTTTTACTTGCCTGGAAGGAACATGGGGGGAAGGGAAGATGAATCTCTCCCCGTCGTGCCCCGCCCATCCCGTCATGCCCCGCCCATCCCTGTCAATGATCGTAACAGCTCCACTGTGGTAGCCCTAGGATGTCTGTCACATTCGTCCAGCAAGACTTCCAGGCCTTTGGAGCCCAGGCTCAGGGACCTATCATTTGTCATTCTATCATTCTATCATTCTAGCTGGCCATGGTGGGACAAGCCTTTGATCCCAGCACTTGGGAGGCAAAGATTACAGATCTCTCTGAGATCCAGACCAGGCTAGGCTACATAGTGAGATTTCCTATCTGACCAAAAAAAAATGAATAAATAAAAGACAAGGACTGCATTCTGGGGTGAGCATGAGCATGTACCCTTAGGATAAAGCATTTACCATGCCACCCTGACAGCCTAAGTTTGATCCCCAGAACCCATGTAGATGTGTATGTGGTCAGAGGTCCTCAGAGCTTCACTACACACTTAAAGCATACACTTACAGTAATAAAAAAAAAAATTAAGACTGTATCTTAGGTGGGCACGGTGGTGCATGCCTGTAATCCCAGCAAAGACAGACCTCTGTATTCAAGCCCAGCTTGGTCTACTTAGTAAATTCTCAGGCTATGTAATGAGACTCTAGGGGAGGGGAGCCCAATGACCTGAGTGCAATCCCCGGATCCCATGGTGGGAGGTGAGAAACAACTCCCGAAAGTTGTCCTGTGATCTCCTCACTTGCACCATAACACAAACACATACACAGGCCAAATACACATACAACATGGTAAACTAAAAAATCTGACTTTAGCTGGAGGTAGTGGGTTGTGCCACAAATCCCAACACTTGAGAGACAGAGACAGAGAGATCTCTGCATTTGAGGCCAGCCTGGCAAGGTTGGTCTATATAACAAGTTGCAAAGCCAGCCAAGGCTATATACTGACTTTATTTCAAATGAACAAATAAGTAAAATCTTCAGGAGACTATGTCCTCTTCCTTGTACTGTGAGCATTCAAGGATGGCCTGGTGTGATCTCACAGGACAAAGACACAGGGATGTTGACGTGTGCTACGGATTGAACCCAGGGCCTCACACATGCTGGGTAAACACTCAACTGGGCTACACCCTCAGACCTCAAGGGAGCATTTGTAAACAGGGTAATGCACACCTTTAATCCCAGCACTCAGGAGGCAGAGGCAGGCAGATCTCTGTGAGTTTGAGGCTAGCCTGATCTACAGCTGGAGTTCCAGGACAGCCAGGGCTACATAAAGAAACCCTGTCTTAAAAAACCTAAAAAAGAAAAGGAAGGAAGGAAGGAAGGAAGGAAGGAAGGAAGGAAGGAAGGAAGGAAGGAAGGAAGGAAGGAAATTAAAAGAACATTTGTAGAAGGTCCCCTGGCCTTCATGGCCACACGAGCCCACCCAACCTCTGAGGTATGCTGATGGGCCTAAGGGTATCCCTCTTCCTCCATTTTGACAGGACACAGGGCTAACCAGGAAGCCCAGGACTTAATCAAAGCTGACAGAGCCACAGGAAACCAAGGCGCTGGGGTCAGTCCTAGCCCTCGAACTCTCTCACCCTCTGTGGCACTAATGCTCCCATTAATAATCTCCTTAAGGATATTTTCCAAACCCCCCCAAAAGACCATAAACAACCGCTTGGCTCAGAAATACATCCTCAGCCCCAGATCAGAGTCAGGTAGGTTTAGGAAATCCTGTTTGGAAGAATCTATGTAGTGGACATGGAATCATAGGCCTGTAAATCTCAGCGCTTTGCAAGACAATCATTATGAGTTTGAAGTTAGCCTGGGCTGCGTAATAAGTTCAAGACTAGCCTGGGCTACATAGTAAGTTCAAGACTAGCCTAGGACACAGAATGTAGCCTTGTCTCAGAAAGAAGGGGAGAAGAGGAGGGGAAGAAAGGAAAAAAAGGAGGGTACAGAAGGGGTGGGAATTGAGTGCAAATGGTGGTTCACATCTATGATCCAACACTGTAGAACTAAAGGCCGGGCTAGACTCCAGAGTGAATTCAAGACTAGAGACAACTTAGTGATACTGTGCCTCAGATGAAGAGGGAGGAGAAGGAGAGAGAAGGGACAGAGAAGAGTTAGGAAGACAATGTTCTTAGCCTAGAAGGAAAGTCTATGAAATGATCTTGGTGAAGACACTGGATGAAGACACTGGGACCCACCAGAAGTCACATGAAAGTCAGCTCACTAGAAAGATACTCACTAGAAAGGTTTCCATGGCAATGGTCATTGGATATCATTCCCAACCGCCAAAGAGAAGCAACCCAGATGTAGGCATGTCATCACAGACACTTTGCTCCACCACTGAGCCACACCCCAGCCCCTCACTGGGGGATTCTAGGCAGGGGTTCTACCACTGAGCCCACCCCAGCCCCTCACTAGGGGATTCTAGGAAGAGAAAGAAAAGTCACTTAATTGGAGAAAGGAAAACAAAACTGATCAGAGTAAAATCAAGGCTAGGCTAAGCAACTTAGTGAGACACTATATGTTTCAAACAATAAGAGGGCTGGGGGCATGTCTCTCAGTGGTAGAGCCCCTGCCTAGAATCCCCCAGTGAGGGGCTGGGGTGTGGCTCAGTGGTAGAGCCCTGCCTAGAATCCCCCAGTGAGGGGCTGGGGTGTGGCTCAGTGGTAGAGCCCCTGCCTAGAATCCCCCAGTGAGGGGCTGGGGTGTGGCTCAGTGGTAGAGCCCCTGTCTAGAATCCCCCAGTGAGGGGCTGGGGTGTGGCTCAGTGGTAGAGCCCCTGTCTAGAATCCCCCAGTGAAGAGCTGGGGTGTGGCTCAGTGGTAGAGCCCCTGTCTAGAATCCCCCAGTGAGGGGCTGGGGTGTGGCTCAGTGGTAGAGCCCCTGCCTAGAATCCCCCAGAGAGGGGCTGGGGTGTGGCTCAGTGGTAGAGCCCCTGCCTAGAATCCCCCAGTGAGGGGCTGGGGTGTGGCTCAGTGGTAGAGCCCCTGCCTAGAATCCCCCAGTGAGGGGCTGGGGTGTGGCTCAGTGGTAGAGCCCCTGCCTAGAATCCCCCAGTGAGGGGCTGGGGTGTGGCTCAGTGGTAGAGCCCCTGTCTAGAATCCCCCAGTGAGGGGCTGGGTGTGGCTCAGTGGTAGAGCCCCTGTCTAGAATCCCCAGTGAAGAGCTGGGGTGTGGCTCAGTGGTAGAGCCCCTGTCTAGAATCCCCCAGGAGGGGCTGGGGTGTGGCTCAGTGGTAGAGCCCCTGCCTAGAATCCCCCAGTGAGGGGCTGGGGTGTGGCTCAGTGGTAGAGCCCCTGCCTAGAATCCCCCAGTGAGGGGCTGGGGTGTGGCTCAGTGGTAGAGCCCCTGTCTAGAATCCCCCAGTGAGGGGCTGGGGTGTGGCTCAGTGGTAGAGCCCCTGCCTAGAATCCCCCAGTGAAGGGCTGGGGTGTGGCTCAGTGGTAGAGGGTTTACTTAGCATGATTGAAGTGCTGGATTCAATCCTCTGCACGTGAAAAGCATTCTCTGTTCAGTTTTTAATTTTGAGTTCCTAAGCCTGTACTCACCAAACTCAAGAACACTGTCCCCTGCCTTTCTCTGCAAGGATCCTCCCCTTGTATTGCCCTGGCTCAGGCAGTATGCTGGTTAGGTCCTGGCCAGCAGCTCTGCAGAAAAGAGTATTGCCAAAGGGTTGTGGTTCTGTAAAATCTGAGAGACAAGAGCATCATCAGCCTGGGCTACATACTGATCTATCAGAAAACCAAAAGCTAGCCGGGCGGTGGTGGCGCACGCCTTTAATCCCAGCACTTGGGAGGCAGAGGCAGGCGGATTTCTGAGTTCGAGGCCAGCCTGGTCTACAGAGTGAGTTCCAGGACAGCCCGGGCTACACAGAGAAACCCTGTCTCGAAAAATACCAAAAAAAAAAGAAAACCAAAAGCTAACCAAGCATGCATGGTAGCACATGCACCCGACACTCGGGAGGCAGAGGAAGATGGATCTCTATAAGTTCAAGGCCAGCCTGGTCTACAGGGTGAGTTTCAGGCAGCCAAGACTGCATATTTACTAGAAAAGCTTTCTACCAACTGAACTACATCTCATCTTGTTTGTTTTGAAACAGGATCTTTTAGTAGCCTAGGCTAGCCTCAATAATAGCCCAGGCTAGCCTCAAACTCCAGAGTCTCCTGCTTCAACTTCCCCTAGCACCACCAAGTCAGGTTTTTTTTGTTTGGTTGGTTGGTTGGTTGGTTTGGTTTGGTTTGGTTTGGTTTGGTTTGGTTTGGTTTAGTTTGGTTTTTCATCTTTCTTTCTTTCTTCTAATCTGGCCACATTTATCAAAGTGTCAATGGGCTATAAATTGCCCTCCAAGGAATTTCCTCAGACATTTGCACAAAGGTCTGTGGACACGGCAGCTCATACAGCCAAATTTGTATTAGTGATGAATGAGACGCGATGTCTGCGACAGGGAGTTGGGGAGATGTCGATAAGATGTGACATTCATCCACACACAGAGCGTAGGGTGAAGACACAGTGAGGCCTGTCTGTGCAGATAAGGAAAATGGACCTTCGTTAGGTGACAATTCAGGAGCCCAGCTGTGGGGTGCATGCTCACCCATGTAAACAAATAAAATGGAAACTGTCAGCCATAGACTGTAAGACTGGACAGCCGCTGTGGGGACAACTATCATACTTCCTTAAAAAGTAGCCAGTTGAGGTGTCAAATGCCTTTAAGTCTCAGAACTACAGAGGCAGAGGCAGACAGATCCTCAGTTGGGTCTACAAAGCAAGTTCAAAGAAAGCCAGGCCTACACAGAGAAACCTGGTCTTAAGAAAAAGAAAAAAAAAAAAAAAAAAAAAAGCCGGGTCTAGTGGCACATGCCTATAATACTGGCAGAACTCCAGAGGGCAGAGGCAGAAGGATTACCAAAGGTTTGTGGGCAGTCTGATCTACACAAAAAGTGACAGGTCAGCCACCCCTACACAGTGAGACCCAATCTCAAGCAGCGGGGTTGGGGAGATGGCTTAGCTGGTAAAGGTGCTAGCCATGCAAGTTGTGACAACCTGAGTTTAACCCTTAAAAGTCGTGTAGAGAGTCAGATGCTGTGACATGGATCTCAGTACTCAAGACAGGAGGCAGAGTCACAAGAGAATCACTCAGAAGCCCCCCAGCCAGCTGGCATGGAAAACTCACCAGCAGAAACAGCAGCCTCGGCCTCAAGGTGCAAAGTGAGAACTGGCTCCCCCAAAATTCTTCTCTGATCTCCACACGAGTACAACCGAAGCATCCTTATCTCCTTGTCAACACACACACACACACACACACACACACACACACACGAGAGAGAGAGAGAGAGAGAGAGAGAGAGAGAGAGAGAGAAGAGAGAGAGAGAGAGAAGAGAGGGGGGGTGCTCAATTGAAAGCAAATTTAGAAACAGCAGGAGCTGGAGAGATGGCTCAGAGGTTAAGAGCATTTGCTACACTTTCAGAGGTCCCAGGTTCAGTTCCCAGTACTCAAGTCAGACAGCTCACAACCAGTTACAAGTCTAGGACACTCTCTTGGGGCCTCCTCATGCTTCTGACACACATGGCATAAATGCACACAGACACCACCACACAGACACACATAAAATTTAAAAGTTTTTTTTTCAGGCTGAGAGGGGCACTTTTTCTGTGTCACACTGGCTGTCCTGGAACTCACTCTGTAGACCAGGCTGGCCTCAAACTCTGAGATCTGCCTGTCTCTGCCTCCCACATGCTGGGATTAAAGGCTTGTGCCAACAACACCCAGCTAAAGGATATTTTTAAACTAACTGTAACCAGCACTCCGAAGGCAGAATCAGGACGATCACAAGTTCAAAAGCCTCATGAACTCTACACTGAAGCGCGCTCTCACTAACCCAAGGGCTTTGGGCAGAACCCCACAGCAGAGTGCACATCTGAGCATGCTCAAGGCTCTAATGGAGATACCCAGCACTTCAGGAATGAGCGAGTGAACCCAGCTGCCTTGTCACTGGGCCATTGCATTCTGGAGAACAGAACCAGGAGTTGAAAGTTGACTTCTTGGTGATCAGTGCTCCATGTTTACAGTGACATTCTTCAAAGACGGGACCTGTGAGCAGGGCTAAGCAGGCACAGCCACTTGCCTCTATGCAGCTACCTGAGTCAGATTCCTGAAAACCCACAGGCGGAAGGGGAGAACTGACTCCTGTCCTTAGACCTACATATGCACATAGTGGGGTGTGTGTGGGGGTGTGTGTATGAGAAAGAGAATGTGTGTGAGAGACAGTGTGTGTGAGAGAGAGTGTGTGTGTGTGAGAAAGAGACTGTGTGTGTGTGGAGAGAGAGAGACAGTGTGTGTGTGAGAGAAAGAGACAGAGTGTATGTGTGTGTGTGAGAGACAGTGTGTGAGAGAGAGTGTGTGTGTGTATGAGAAAGAGACAGAGTGTGTGTATGTGTGTGAGTGAGACAGAGTGTGTGTGTGTGAGAGACAGTGTGCAAGAGACAGAGAGAGAGAGAGAGAGAGAGAGAGAGAGAGAATGTATATATCCCAGCCTGGTCTACATATTGATATATCAGAAAACCAAAAGCTAACCAAGCATGCATGGTAACACATCATGCTCTAATCCCAACACTCGGGAGGCAGAGGAAGATGGATCTCTATAAGTTCAAGGCCAGCCTGGTCTACAGGGTGAGTCTCAGGCAGCCAAGACTGCATATTTACTAGAAAAGCACATATATATGTATATGTGTGTGTGTATATATATATGGCAGGATATATATATGTAAAATAAAAATATATATAATATAATTTATATATATATATATGTATGTATATGTGTATATGTGTGTATATGTATATGTGTGTATATATATATATGTATGTGTGTGTGTATGTATATGTATGTGTGAGCCGGGCGGTGGTGGCGCACGCCTTTAATCCCAGCACTTGGGAGGCAGAGGCAGGCGGATTTCTGAGTTCGAGGCCAGCCTGCTGGTCTACAGATCGAGTTCCAGGACAGCCAGGGCTATACAGAGAAACCCTGTCTCGAAAAAAAAACAAAAAACAAAAAACAAACAAACAAAAAAAAAATATATATATATATATGTGTGTGTGTGTGTGTGTGTGTGTGTGTGTGTGTGTGTGTATGCACGCATGCACTGGCTGCTTTCCCAGAGGTCCTGAGTTCACAACAACCGCATGGTGACTCACAACCATCTGTAATGGGATTTAATTCCCATTTCTAGTGCATGTGAAGACAGAACACTCATAAAATAAATAAATATTCTTAAGATATATATTTAAATAATATATATGTGAGTGTCCTAGCACCAGTTGGCATAGTGATATCTGTAGCAGACACCATGTACCCCCTCATTTCTTTGGGCTCACATCTTCAAGTCCAGTGAGCTGACCCCCGGCACCGGCTCTATCCTGTGTTTGCTTTCTGTCCACAGGCAAGTGCTTGCCTTGCTGGGTGTGTCAGGGCCCACTCTGCAGGAAACTGTGGGCCAGTTCCTAGGCTGATGGCTCTTGTGTGCACTGCTTCCTGTGAGCTGCCCAGCAAGCCCCAACTCTGCTGTCCACGTGGTACTCTGCTGTCCCTTCCTCTCTGGGTCAGAGTCCTCTCTACAGAGTTTCCCGTCATCTGCTCCCAAACACAGCACATGGCTTTGAAGGCCCATATGTGCTCCAGCTCCTGCTTTAGGATTTAGGGGAGGTTTTCCTTTCGAGATCTTTGTTCTTGGTAGTTGGAAAGGGTTTAGCAGAGTCTCATGTGGCTGGAGATGGCCTCAAACTCACTATGTAGCCACAGATACCCTCAACCTCGCCATCCTCCTGCCTCCGTTTCCACCCCAGGTGCTAGAATTACAGGTCAATGCCCTCGTATCTGGCCAGCTTGATCACTTGTCTTATAGGAACCCTAATCTTTTGGATCAAATTTTGCCTAATGACCTTATTATATGTCTGTCTATCTATCTATCTATCTATCTATCTATCTATCTATCTATCTATCTATCATCTATCAATCATCATCATCATCTACTGATCATTTATATCTCTACTATCTATCTATTCTATCTACCTATCTACCTCTATCATCTATCTATCTATCTATCTATCTATCTATCTATCTATCTACCATTTCTCTTCAGTGCCAGGGGTTGAACCCAGGCCTCACACATGCTAAGCAAGCCTTCTACCACTGAGCCACGCCCCCAACTCATTTGGCCTCATTTTAACCCATTCACCTCTTTCTTTATTTGCAGTGGAGGAATGGGAGACAGGCTGTCATGTAGCCCAGGCTGACCTCCAAGTCCCCATTTAGCCAAACTTGACGTTGAACCCCTGATCCTCCGGCATCCCCCTTCCCAGTGCTGAGATTGCAGACCTGCGTCACCAGGTCTAGCTTCTCTTCACTTCTTTAAAGGTCCAGCCTACAAGCTGAGCAGTAGTGTCTACAGAGTGAGTTCCAGGACAGCCAGAGAGACACACAGAGAAACCCTGTCTCAAAAAAAAACAAAAACAAAAACAAAAACAAAACAAAACAAAACAAAACAAAAAAAAAAAACAAAAAGCAAAAACAAAACAAATAAACAAACAAAGAGTTCTGAAATAACATAAGAAAATGTTGAAGCCAGATATGGTGGCTAGCCTTAGCACTCAAGAGGCTGAGGCAGGAGAATTGCCACAAATTAAAGGCCAGACTCGGGTACATATTAAAAGTATATAAAGTATATATATATATATATATATATATATATATATATATATATATATATATTGCATGCTGGCAGGTGCCTTTAATCCCAACACTCAAGAGGCAGAGACAGGCAGGTCTCTGAGTTCAAGACTAACTTGGTCTAGTCTGGAACTCTAAGCAGTTCCAGACCAGCCAGGACTACCCAGTGAGATCCTACCAAACAGAATGTGGTGGAGATGCCAAGGGCATGGCTCAGTGGAAAAGCTGTTACCAAGTAAATACGAAGACCAGAGTCCAGATCTCTAGCGCCCATGGCTGCGGGTACAGCAGACAGCCTGGAATTCTGCACTCCCGAGATTCAGCGATGGACCCTGCGTCAGTAAATAAGTGGAGTGTGACGAAGAAAGACATCCAACATCTGACTTACATATGCTGGAGCATCCACACACATGGAGCACACGTAGACACATGCACACACCATACAAACAGACGCAAAACCAACAAAAAGCAAAACAAAAAATCAATACCATCTCAAAATAAATATAAAAGTGTGAGCTGAGGATTCGGGTTCATGATAGACCAGTTCCTCCATGTACCCCCCAAAGGGTGGGGGGAATAGGATTTCTGTGGACTCACATCGTTGAATCCCCTTGGATGCTATTTTTACTTCTTTTGCTTTTGTTTTATTTGCTTTATTGTTTTTCCTGCTTGTATGTGTGTGTGTGCACCCCATGTGTAAGGTGCTCTCAGAAGCCAGATCCTCCGGACCTTGAGCCAGAGATAATGTTAGCCACCATGTGGGTGCTGGGAATCAATCCTGGGTTCTCTGCAAAAACAGCAAATGTTCTTAACCACTGGGCTGTCTCTCCAGCCCCTTTCCTTTTATTTTATATCTCATTTATTTATGATCGTAATTTCTGTTGGTAGGAGGAAGCTAAGACAAGATCTTGCTATGTAGCTATGGCTGGCCTGAAACTTGCTCTGTAGACCAGGCTAGCCTCAAAATCACAGAGAACTACTTGCCTCTGCCTCCCGAGTACTAGGATTAAAGGTGTGCACCACCAGGCTGGATTTATTCTAAATTTTGAGTTACATTATTTACTTGTGTGTGTGTACAAATGAGCTTGTGCATATGTGCACACACAACTATACCAAGCACACCTGTGGAAGTCCAAGACATTAGTTCATTCTTTCCTTCCACCATGTGTGTCCCAGGGATGGGACCGAGGCTGTCAGCAGCTTTATCCACTGAATCGTCTTACAGATCTTTAATTTCTTTCAGTGATAACAAAAAGATTGTTTTAATTGCTAAAGCCTGGTGTGTGACTCTAGTTAGGGGCTAGCGGAAGGTAGCAGTTCCCTATCCTTCCCCTCCCCGTAGGGGTCAGGAGAGGAATTCTGACCAGCCCCTCCTCCCCCTGTGAAGATGGCCTTGCCCATTGTTGGCAGCTTTAAACCAGAGGCCCTGAAGTGACTCGGGTTTCATGGTAAACCTAAATCCCACCCCTCCTCCACCCTGATTCCCCACCCTTCAATCCTCTCCCTGGGAGACCCCATCTGTTCTCTCTGCTGATATCACCCTCAAGGGACTGAGAGCCCCTTCCTATTTCCCCATCTAGACAAGAACATGACAACCAGAGAGGCCAGGAACTCCTTGTCCCTTGTTCAGCACTGAAAAGAGTCAGCCAGTAGGATGCTGCTGGCTGCCTCCCCAATGACTTGTTTACTATAATAGTAAGCAGAATAGTGAGCACACAAGCACACACACACATAAACACACACAGAGAGCACACAGCACACACACACACACACACACACACACACACACGCATGCACACACACATACACACACACACATGCATGCACAGACGCGCACATGCACACTCAAGTTTTCTTGTTGTTACTGGTTTTTGAAACAGGCTTTCTCTGTGTAGCCTTGGCTGTCCCGAAATTCACTCTATAGACCAAGCTGTCCTGGAACCCACTCTATATAGGCTGGTCTCGAACTCACAGAGATCTGCCTGCCTCTGCCTCCCAAGAGTTGGGTGCATTCCACCATAGCCCAGCTTGAGTTACCTTCTGGAGGAAACGCAGTAGGATCTTTTGGTTGGCTGGTTCTGAGATAGGGTCTTATGCTAAGTAGTTCAGCCTGGCCTGGAACTCACAGTACCCCAGGCTGGCACTGAACCTACGCTAACCTTCCTCTCTAGGCATCTTCTAGTCTTGGCTTCTTGAGGGTTGGGATTAGAGGTCTGAACAGGTGGAGACAGAGTCTCCCTTAGTAGCTGGATATGTAGTTGGCTTCAAACTGAAGGTGATCCTCTATGTCTGTCTCCAAGTACTGGGATTACAGGCATACACTACCGCATGGATTAGGTTTTACATGTATATGTATGTGCACGTGCGCAGATGTGTATGTGCACGTGCGCAGATGTGTATGTGCACGTGCTGTGGTCACCAGGAGTCACCCTTGGGTGCCATTCCTCAGGAACTGTCCATCTTGGTTGCTGAGCTGGGCTGGACGGCCAGTGAGCCCCATCCTGTTAGTAACTCCACAGTTCTGGGGATAAAGCCAAACACTTCGCCAGCTGGGCCACTTCCTCAACTCCTTTCATTTGACATTTTAACAAAGTCAGGACAGCTCTCCTCTCTCCAGCGGGAGAGGCCACTCAGGTCTGGAGAAAATGGGGCCCCTGTGGGGACTAAAATCACCCCCTTGGGTCCCCACAGGAGGGATCAGAAGCAGGCCGTGAGCAGGGTGCTTGGCGTAGACTTGGTTGGGAAACCCCAAGACTAGAGTCATCAGCTCCCCACCAGAGAGATCTAGCCAGCGCTGGGCAGCCCTACCCCATCTCGTGGCTTCCTGAAGGCCAGGCCTGCGTGGGAGAACTGGGGGTGCCTAAGGCTAGAGTCTGCTGTCAAGCCCCCAGAGGAGAAGAAGCCACCTGGCATGCCTCCTGAACTCTGACAGACCTGGAGGGACCCATGAGGGCCACAAAAGCTTCTTTCCTCTTCTTTCCTACAGTGACTCGATAGGGGTTATGACTCAGTGGCAGAGGGATGGCCCCGAACTCGTGAAGCTACAGGTCAGAGCCAATACTAAACAAAACCCATCCCAGTGACGCACACCTGCAATCCCAGCACTCAGGAGGTGAGGCAGAAATGTAAGATAATTTAATTTCTTAATCCTTGACTACCAGGCAAGCTGAAGCCCAGCCTGAGCTACAGGAGACCCTGTCTTTAAAAAAAAAAAAAAAAATGTGGTGGAGTAGACTGGGCTCAGGGCTATCTCAGTACTACCTTGAGAGGACCAGCACGCACACGGTGGCCAACAACTATACAACTCCAGTTCCAGGGGTCCAGTGCCTTCTTCTGACCGCCATAGGCAGCGGACACAGAGTGGCACACAAACATTCATATACATGAAATAACAATTTAAATAAAATACAAATGAATAAGATAAATATGATAATTAATTAATTAATTAAAAATAAAATAATAAATAAAAATGTTCTCTCTCTGGAGAGGGAAAATGAACAATCTAGCCTGTGCTGTCAGCTTCTTTGAGACTTTGCCTCAATTTCCCTTCTGCAACAGCAGTGGGATTCATACATTCACACACAAAAAACAGATTTACACAGCCTGGTCTACAGAGTGAGTTCCAGGACAGCCGAGGTTATTTAGGATTTTTCAAGGTTTTTCAAGAGAAACCCTGTCTTGAAAAACCAAACCAAATCAAAAGAAAACAAAACAAACCACCACCACAACAAAGCCATATTCATAGGGATCTATCTCAAAGCTGTGCAGTCAGTCCCTGACTCCGCTGGAAGAAACAAGGGGGTGGGGTACCCAGCTACAGCTGACTGTGGGTGCTTCTGCACACCCGCCCGTGTGCATGAGTGTGTGCAGGGCTCGGAGATGGCGTGTGCTAGCTGGCGGGTACCCACTTCCCTTCCAGATGTCTGTTGCCTCCAGTTACCTGGGCCCCCACAGCATGGCCTCATTAGCCCGGCCCTTCTGCCCTTCTTTGACAGTTTCTCCTACTCAGGGTCTGTACTTGGGAGAGTCCCCCACCCTCGGCCCCCCAGGTGGCTCTTCTGTCCTCTTTTCTGCATTAGGTCCTTCCTTCTCATCACTGTACATCCGTCCTCCTTTGGACTCCCACCAGACCTTATGCCTCCCATGTAAGACTTGTGCCTCTTCCCTCAGATCTTGGGCTGCCCTCAACAGACGCTGAGCCTCCTCCGTCGGACCCTCCCCTCCAGTGCTGCAGGAACCCAAGGCTACAGTATGGGACTTCCCCAGTCGTCACTTTGTCAGGCTGCGCTTGGCGCTTGTCATGGACAGGGTGTCTTTTCTCCCCAGCGCGGCCCCACCGGAGCCCGAGAATTCGACTCGGTAGGATTCATCTGTCTCTCCGTGTCACTGACATTTTACTGGCTTAGGCCCAGAGTTTCCTCCCTGCCGGAAGCCACTGGACTCTTTGTGGCCATCTGCCCCTGTCAATCTCCCCACATGCCTTCCCTCAGGGGTCCGCCAATCACGCTGCGGGGCTCTTCATTTCGTCATCAGCAGCCAATCAATGTGGCTCTCTAACCGTCTCCACAGTGCCTCGGGCTGCTGGGCCTTGTGTAGGCCCTACTGGGCACTCTCTCTACGCCTCAGCATCCCCCTCTGTAAAATGGGTCCCTGGGATACCCCCAAAGGGCTCCGCTAAGTACCTACCTGTTGGGGAGGGAGTACATAGGCGACGGGCCACCACCCTCTAGGCTTCAAGCTGCTGACCTCTGGCATAATTCCAAGACCTCAGTTTGCTGGTCAAGGGTGAAGATAGCAGATGCCCTCCCTCTCTCATGATTTATGTATTTTTATGTCCACTGATGTTTTTCTTGCAAGTGTGTCTGTGTAAGGGTGTTGGGTCCCCTGGAAATGGAGTTACAATTGTAAGCTGCCATGTGGATGCTGGGAATTGAACCTGAGTCCTCTGGAAAAGCAGTTGTGGTTGGTAATTTGAATAAGCTTCGCCCAGGGTGTGGCACTATTAAGAGGTGTGGCCTTGATAGAGTGGGTGTGGCCTTGTTGGAGAGAGTGTGTCACTGTGGGGGTGGGCTGAGACCCTCCGCCTAGATGCCTGAGGACAGTCTGCTCCTGGCTTCCTTTGAATGACGATATAGAACTCTCAGCTCCTCCTGCACCATGCCTGCCTAGACGATGCTGTGCTTGCTGTCTTGATAATGGACTGAACCTCTGAACTTGTACGCCAGCCCCAATTAAATATTGTCCTTCACAAGAGCTGCCTTGGTCACGGTGCCTGTTCACAGCAATGGAGACCGTAACTAAGACAGCAGTCGGTGCTCTTTAATAGCTGAGCCATCTCTCCAGCCCCAACTGAGCTAGGACACCCATGAGCCACATTCCACGGCCCCTTCATTTAAAACATCTATCTAGCAAGATGCCCAGGCTACCCTTGAACTTACTCTTCTTCGACCTAGGCAGTCTTAAATCTGTGATCCTCCTGCCTCAGCTGCCTGAGTAACTGGGATGGCAGGCCGGGCTTGTTTCTATTTCTGTGTGTGTGGGCTGCAGGATGTGAGGTGTCTTCCACAACCCATCTCTGCCTTACTGAGACAGGGCTGCTCACTCAACTCCAGAGCTCACAGATTAGGCAAGGCTGGGCCACCAGCAAATTCCAAGGATCCTTTGTCTCTGCACTTCCCAGAAGCCCTGGCTGGGGTGGGTGGACACCGTTGCACCCAACTTTTCACGTGGGTGCTGGAGAATCAAACTGGTAAACTTGACAGCAAACAATTTTACCTGCTGAACCCTCTCACCTGCCCAGCTTGAAAGACTCGGGAGCCCCAAGTTCAGCCATTTCTCAGTCCAGAGTTACTGATGCATATGCTGGAGCCACTAGGGTCCCAGACCAAAACAAGAGCCTGTCGGCTGCCTCCCTCCCAGCTGGTCCTCTGCCCGGTCCCCCATGAGACACACACAGGCCGCAGACTTGGTGTTACTTTATTTTTCCAGTTCAAAGCTACTATCATGGGTCTTCAGAGTTATACAAATGACAGTTACAAAAAAATAAAAGACCGAGACACCCAGAGTGAGATGCATGGTGTTGGGGAGTCGGTGGAATGCGGGTAGTTGGGACAGGGCCCCCTGAGGTTTACTCCAGGGCTCCCAGGGGGGGACACATCTGGCTTTCTCCCGCCCAGGAGCCCCGAGGTGTCTGGGAAGACGTGGAGCACCAATCACAGAGCCAGGGCTGGGGTGGACAGGCAGGAGGGAAGAAGGGAACTCGCAGGGGAGGCAGGGACAGGCGCCAAGCATCTCCCCTGCGCCCCCAAGACCACTCACAGCTACAACCAACAGGGCAGGCTTGCCAAAGGCCCTTTCAACAGTAACATTTTCTCAAAAACAAACAAACAAAATACTGATTTGGTCATTTTTCTGCTTCCAGTCAGGTGGGGGGTGGGGTGGGAGGTGGGAGAGAGCTCCACCCCTTCCACAATGTGCAGGAGCAACCTGGCAGTGCCACCTAGCTAGCTTTGAGTCAAAGAGCCAGGCCTGAAGGCTGCAGGATGGGGACAGACTGCCTTCCAGCTATGATCCAGAAAAACACTTGTGGGCAAGGCAGGCCATGCCGGCTTCAGTCCCGCCAAAAGGCTCGCCTCTGGATGCTGGGGCCAAAGTAGGTGCACCAGAGAGGGGTGGGGCGTGGGGGTAGGGTCTTCCAGTTACAAGCTCAGGGTAGCTCCCTAGGCCCTGTAGCTTCTCCTAGGCCACTTCCTGGGGAATAAGGCTCAGAGTTGACTGAGGTCAGAAGAAAGGTGCCAGAGTGCCCCATGGAAAGAAGAGGACAGAGGGAACCAGAGTCCCTCCCGGGGACAGTCTGCAGCCACCGACCCATGGGGAGCAGAGAGTTAGGGAGAAGGGGGTCCACAGAGGGCAACGGGCAAGGGCACCGTTTTCTCTCGGGTTTCCAGTTTGAAAGGCAAGGAAGGGGCTTGCCACCTGCTGCAGGGCCACCCAGTGAGTAAGGATAAGAGGAGGGACTGAACGAGCGAGCGGCCTGCAGAGGGCAGGCGGCCTAGTACTCCCAGAGCGTGGCGGGGTCGATAGTCTCCGCGCAGGCCTTCAGGACCCCGGCGTGGTCCCCCTTCAGGTAGCGGCCGCCCACCTTGAGAGCCACCTTATTGTAGTCACAGAACTCGAGGAAGAAATCCACAGGGGTGTCGCTGCTGCTGGTGACGGAAGAGTCACTACCCACCGTCCAGTACTTGCCCGTGGAGTCTGGGGAGGGAGACTACATGTCAACCCCACCTCATCAGTCCCGAAAGGGTTAACACTCCCTCCCACTGTCAGCTTCCAGACCTCAGTGGGCTCAGCTGGATGTGGGGCATAGTCCTGTAATCCAAAAACTGAGGCAGGAGGATTACCAAGATTCAAGGCCATCCTGGGACATTTACTGACATGTCATCTCAAACTACAAAATATAAGAGGGCTAGGGCTGGGCATGGTAGCACACGCCTTTAAATCCAACATTTGGGAGGCAGAGACATGGTACATCTCTGAGTTTAAGGGCAACCTGGTCTACAAAGTAAGTTCTGGGACAGCTAGGGGCACAATAAAACAAAACAAACAAAAAGAGCTTCCAGTGAGGGGCTGGGGTGTGGCTCAGTGGTAGAGCCCCTGCCTAGAATCCCCCAGTGAGGGGCTGGGGGCGTGGCTCAGTGGTAGAGCCCCTCCCTAGACTTCCCCAGTGAGGAGCTGAAGCTTGGCTCTGAGTTCAGTCCTCACCACTGTATGAAGTCATGTTTGCCTTGCCAAGGCCACACACAGCACGAGGTTCTGATTCTGACTGACTCCGGATTGTTGGTGTCCTCTCACTGGTTTTGGTACCATAGCCAAGAAGTAATATCCTTATCTTCCATCTCCCCGCCTCCCTTTTTTTTTTTTTTTTTTTTTGTTTTGTTTTGTTTTGTTTTGTTTTTGAGGCAGAGTTTCTCTGTGTAGCTCTGGCTGTCTTAGAATACACTCTGTAGACCAGGCTGGCCGAGAACTCAGCGATCCGCCTTCTGAGTGCTGAGACTAAAGGCACGTGTGACATCACCACCACCAGGCTCCAAGTTCTTTAACCCTCTGTAGACAGTGGGGGCGGGGTGGGGCTACCCCAGCAGCTGTAGGAAACCCATTCCCTGATGGGCATCTCCACCCAGAGAACCTACCTTTGATGTTGTAGGCGCCATCATTGAACTCCAGCTGGAAGACGTCGTAACTGGAGCGGTTGGCATCTAGAGTGCCCGTGACCTTGCGGCAGCCAATGAATCCATGCTCCCCGCGGAACACGATAATGGGGCGGTTAATCAGCTTCATGAGGAAGAGTTCCGAGTCCCCTGTCACAGAGAAAAGGGGCCACTGAACTTTACAGCAACAAGGATAGGCCAGCCAGGGTGTGGCTCAGAGAGGGATACCAAGAAGCTAAGGGTTACGGGCTGCCATCCTGGGGTACAGCAGCTTACGGGGATGTCCTGCACACACAGGAGGTTCAGGTGGCACTGATGGCTGACCCCAGGGTGACTGACCTTCCAGGGCACTAGGGGAACAGGCTTGGGTTGTATGTCCCCATGTGGCTACCTGCTGTCTCCACAGAGGCGGCCAGCTGGCCGTTTTTCTTGGCAGTCACAAACTTGCCGTTGGACGCTCTCAGAGTGATCCGGCGGTCACACCACTCGATGTCAAAGTAGCAGCTGGCATTCCTGGGGAAGAGAAGAGGACTGGCAATGTGGGGCCATCAAGCGGGCTGCCCTAGTCCCAGGAGAAGAGACAGGCCATGTGATTGAGGGGTGAAGGGTATTACTCACTTGGTGGACGCAGTGGACTGCACACCTCCGGTCGCTGTCAGCGTCCAGTACTTGCCCGTGTGGGTGCGGAAGGCACACTTTCTTGTGTCCCGGTCGATCTCCAGCTGGAAGGTCTCCTGATCGGTCTCTTCGTCCTGATTGCAGACAGGTCCATTCCTGCAGAAAGACCCGAGCCAGTCAGGACACTGCTTGACCCTTGTCTCACCCATATTCCAGGATCCCACAGGGCAGCGGGCTTCCTGAAGTGTGGCTCAGATCCCTTAGTGGTAATCCTGAGCAGTGGGCAGGACCAGGCCAGCAGGTCAGCAGCCAAGGCTAGCCAGCAGCCAAGGCTAGCCAGGATCTCACCACTCGGGAAACTGAAACCAAGGCTGTGAGTTCTGGGACTCCCAGGCTACCAAGAAAGACTCTTGTCTCAAAAGAAAAAAAGGGGGGGGGAGGGCATTGAAGAGATGGCTTGGCCATGAAGTATTAAATTCAGATTGCTAGGAATCATGTAAAAGGCAGGCATGGTGGCATGAGCCGATAATCCCATCACAGGAAAGCGAGACAGATGGGGGCCAGGAGCTCAGTGACCAGCCAGCTTAGCTGAATCACTGAATCCAGGCCACTGAGCGATTCTTGTCTCAAAGTAGAGAGTGGGCACTTAGGAGACAGAGGAGGTGGATCTCTGTTGTGAGTTCAAGGCCAGCATGGTCTACACAGTGAGTTCTAGGGCTGCCAGGGCTACACAGGGAGACTCCATTTCTTTTCCTTTCTTTCTCTTTGTTTTTAGAGACAGAGTTTCCCTGTGTAGCCCTGGCTGTCCTGGAACTCAGAGATCTGCCTACCTCGGCTTTAATGCTGGAATAAAAAGCATGAGTCACCACATCCCAGGCTAGACTCCATCCCTGCTCCTCCCCCAAAAAGTATGTAGAATGATCGAAGATGACACATATGATATTGGTCTCTGACTTCCATATTAGGGTGTACACATAAACAAAAAAATAGGTTGTGCCAGGCATTGTCACAAGTTCAAGACCAGCCTGGATACATAACTCTTAAAAAAAAAAAAAATCTGGGGATTTGGCTCTGTGATGGGTTTCTTTAACTCTAGTGCCCAAAATGACAAGAAGGAAAGGGAGCAGGGGAGGAAGAAGCCTTCAAACTTCAAAACGAACCACCCACAAAGATGTTCTAAGGCCAAGCAGAACTCTCCCGTGGCCCCGGATTGGATTCTAAAGATTGGCTCCAGTTAGGCAACGCTCCCGTTACGTAAGGAATGGCCTGATTTTGTAGCTACAGATGGAGGCGTTTCCGGATAAGACACCCAGTGTCGGGAATTTGCTTTAAATACAACCAAAACCACTGAATAAACACACAGATGGCGGTGGTTCTGCAGAATGTCACATGGCAGGGTGCTGGTAAAAGGGGGCTCGTTACCTGCTTCCTGTAGTGGGTATGTGTGAAAGTAAAGGCATAAAGTATGAGGCAGGCACAGCGACCCACGCCAATCATTCCAGCACTCAGGAGGCTGACGTCAGCCTCGGTGATGAGTGGGGCCGATCTCAAAAAATAATAAAATAAAATAGGGTTGTGGCTATAACTCAGTTGACATTCAAAGTCCTGGGGTCCATCCCAGAACTGCAGAAAAGGGTGTGATAGAGTGGGCCTACAATCTCAGTACTTGTTACCAGAGGCAGGAAGATCATAAGTTCAAGGCCAGCCTGAGCTACATGACACTCCACCCCATGCACACACAGACATACAGACATACAACAGACAGACAGACAGATAGACACACACACACACACACACACACAAGACTGCAGGCTATCGAGATAGCTTGTGGGGTAAAGGCACCTGCTGCCAAACCTAACAACCCCAAGTTTGATCCCTGGGACCAACAGGACAGAAGAGACCTGATTCTGACGTCCAAATCGGCACCACTGCAAGTAGGCAGGCACACCCTCCACAGACAAAAATAAAAACAAAAGCAATAGTCTTTCTTTAAAGAGAAGGTGGGCATGGTGGCTCCTGACTTTATCTCTAGCACTCAGGAGGCAGAGGCAGGCGAATCTTGTTTGAGTTTGTTGAGTTTGAGGTCATCTTAGTTTACATAATGAGTTCTAGGCCAGCCAGAGCTATATATAAAATAAATAAAATAGAGAGGAGATCGAGAATATAGCTCAGTGTAAAGCGTTTGCCCAGCATGGTGGAAGGCCCTGAATTCTACCCTAGTACCAAACACACACACACATCACATGTTCTTTTAGAAAGCTCAAAAAGCATAAGAATGACGTCACAGTTTATTCCCGCTCCCAAGAGCCACAAACACTGAATGCTGAACAAACCTTTCAGAACTTCCCTGCATGTAATGGCCACGTGCAAACTCTGGGTCTCCCTCCTTCTTTCCCTCTCTCTTCTTATTTATTTTCTTTAATTTTCCCCGTGTGTACGTACGTGTACCTCCTCTGCCCAGTGCTCTCAGGGTCAGCTCTCCTGAGCTGTTGTGAGCCACCCTGAGAGTGCTGGGTCTCTGCAACAACAGCGTTCCAGAGCTGAGCATAAGTAACTCCAGCTCTTGGGAGGCAGAGGCACGTTGATCTCTGAGTTCAAGGCCAGCTTGGCCTATAGGCAAGTTCCAGGACAGCTAGGGCAGCAACACAGAGACCCTGTCCCGAAAAACCAAAAAGGAAAACAAGACAAAACAAACAAAAAACAACTGTCTGAGCCATCTCTCTATCACCTCCTTCCTTTTCATTTTTTGTTTTTTAAGATTTATTTACTTATGTATGTGAGTACAGTATTCTCAGACACACCAGAAAAGGGCATTGGATCCCATTACAGACAGTTGTGAGCCACTATGTGGTTGCTGGGAACTGAACTCAGGACCCCTGGAAGAGTAGCCAGTGCTCTTAACCACTGAGCCATCTCTCCAGCCTCTGTTTTGAGACAAGGTCTCACTGTGTATCCCAAGCTACCTTTGAACTCTGCCTCTGCCTCCTGAATTGGAATTACAGGTTTGTAGCACAGCTTGCTAACTTCTTGCTACATAGTAACACTACATGGTTTCCATGTTACATGACATCACTGAGCCCCAATAAGGTGTCTCTCTCTCCCAAGGTTTGCTCAGTGGCCCTGCTTTGCAGAGTGGCTTTCACTCCACCTTGGAATGGGATCTTGGGTCCTAACAAGATAAACTCTTTGTTTGCAGGAGCCAGGATTCTAAGAATGTCCTGAGCAGGGACACAGTATACACTACTGACCTCACAGCCGTCTAGACGTCCTTAGGAAGCAGAACCTGGTAGGGGATGGTTGATGCCACCTTCAACCTTGCCCTTAGGAACCCATCCTTAGTTGACACTCTACCCATGAGTGTGCCAGTGACCTGTGCTGTCAATGCCAAAGACCCTTACCTCTACTCACAAAGCCGATGAGGCTCAGAGGTGGCAGGCCTTGGCCCAAGGTCACCTTAGCAAGACCAAGGAGCTCCTGGGCTTCAGGAGTGGAGACGGACACATGTCTCAGCATCAGCAGACATGGCTTCCATGGTGGTCCCCCAGGACCCTAGCCCAGCCCCTCCACAGGATCTACCATTGAAGCACGGAGGAGTGGGAAGGCTATCTCAGGCTAGGTGGCCACTCCAAGCCATAGCTCTGGGCTGGAGTCTGCCCTGGCCCACACTAGGGATGGCAAAACATCAAGAGGACAGTTGGCCACACGTATGCAGAGTGTTGCCCACTGTCCTCTCTGCCTGCCTGTAAATGAGCTGCCATGTGCAGGGACTGCTGAGTCAGCACAGCATACTGGGCAGAACAGTCACACCGGATGACAGAGAGTCTAAGTGACCCCACCTGATGTGACGGTGCCCACTGAGGGTAATAGAACAGTCACGGACCTCAGTGGGTCCCAATCACTCACTTCAGTCCTTGTCGCCAAACCGCATAATTCCTTCTCTATACCACAACTGCTGGAAGGAGAAAATGGATTCCCACAAGTTGTCCTCTGAACTCCATGTGGGTGTTGTGGCCTATGCCTACACACACACCACACACACACACACACACTGATAAAGGTATAGATTAATGTATTTTAAGAAAAAACTGGTGGCAGCCTTTATCCCAGAGGGAGGAAGGCAGGAGGATTCTATTCGGGCACCTCTACAGAATCCAGGGAGGATACCAGAGAACTGTCTCGAAAACCAAAAAAAAAAAAAAAAAGAAGGAAAAGCTGGCTTGGGGGTGGGTTCAGTGATTGAACATTTGCCCAGAATCCCCCAGTGAGGGGCTGGGGTGTGGCTCAGTGGTAGATGCCCCTGCCCAGAATCCCCCAGTGAGGGGCTGGGGTGTGGCTCAGTGGTAGAGCCCCTGCTAGAATCCCCCAGTGAGGGGCTGGGATGTGGCTCAGTGGTAGAGCCCCGCCTAGAATCCCCCAGTGAGGGCTGGGGTGTGGCTCAGTGGTAGAGCCCCTGCCTAGAATCCCCAGTGAGGGGCTGGGGTGTGGCTCAGTGGTAGAGCCCTGCTAGAATCTCCAGTGAGGGGCTGGGTGTGGCTCAGTGGTAGAGCCCCTGCCTAGAATCCCCCAGTGAAGGGCTGGGGTGTGGCTCAGTGGTAGAGCCCCTGCCTAGAATGCCCCAGGAGGGGCTGGGTGTGGCTCAGTGGTAGAGCCCTTGCCTAGAATGCCCCAGTGAGGGGCTGGGGTGTGGCTCAGTGGTAGAGCCCTTGCCTAGAATGCCCAGTGAGGGGCTGGGGTGTGGCTCAGTGGTAGAGCCCTTGCCTAGAATCCCCCAGTGAGGGGCTGGGGTGTGGCTCAGTGGTAGAGCCCTTGCCTAGAATCCTCCAGTGAGGGGCTGGGTGTGGTTCAATGGTAGAGCCCCTGCCTAGAATCCCCAGTGAGGGGCTGGGGTGTGGTTCAATGGTAGAGCCCCTGCCTGTCATACACAAGGCCTCAGGTTTTATCCTCACATTCCCACAAATAAAGAAAAGCCCCACAAGAGATACTGACAATGGTGACACACGCCTTTATTCTCAGCACTGGAGCCAGCCTGATCTATATAGGGAGTTCCAGGGCTACATAGAGAAACCTTGTCTTGAAAAAAAAGCAAAGGCCCTCCCAGTCCCTCCAGCATCCCAGGAAGGCCATCAAGGAGACCAGAAGCCGTAGTAGCCCATGCCTCTCATCCCAGCACCTTGGAGACTGAGGCAGAAGAATGGAGAGTTGGAAGCCATATGGGCTACAAGACAAAAACTAAAAATAAAGTGGGTGGGGTAAAGGAGTCAGAGCTTCCCAGTATTCTAGTTCCCTCGCACAAAGGGGAGGCCCAAGACATCGTGGGCACTGAGCTCAAGACAGCTCAGTGCTGTGGACATACACAAACCTTTAACCTCCCAGTACCTCTGAAAAATGAGACATCCAGACAGAGGACAAAAAGGGCCTCACCCAGGCCACCATCTGGGTCTCATCTCCAGGTACTGGGACAAAGGAGCCTGCTGCATCCACTTTTTGAAAAAGAGGCCATCGACGGATTCAGGTACCCTTAGGTGAATGTTTTCTCTCTCTGCCTCAGTTTCCTCCCTTACCAAAAAAGATCACCTCTCATTCTGTTGGGACCGTGAAAGGACATGAGGGCCTGTTGCCAAAGAGATGCTAGGCCCTCCCATCTCAGCAGGAAAGAGAAGTTAGCCCCCTTCCTGAATGGGCCCTCTAAGGCTCAGCCAGGGGGAAAGGCCCCACTTGGCCTTGGAATCACATTGGAGCTGCGTTGCTATGGTAACAGATTTTCTGTGGGATTTTTTTTTTCAGCTGCAGCAGCACAGAGAACCTGAGTCACAGGCTCCTAGGAGCCCGTGGAGGGGGCGTGGCTGTCTTCCAGCTTCCTAGGCGTCTCTGTGGTGACTCAGAGGGTCCTCCCACCTGCAACCCCTTTCCTGGGCTTAGCTGTTTGCCAGAGTCCTTTGCTTTGTTCGAAATAAGCAATCCCACAACCCAGAAGGCAGCTTAGCTTAGAACCCTCCAGGACTTCACCTCCCAAAGTCGTACAGTGCTCAAAACCAAGCCATTCCTGCCCCAAGAGAGGAGTCGTCAGATACCCTACAAAGCCCAGCCTCACCTATCACTCTTAGCCAGCCACCCTAGAAGTGATGGGGACAAAAATCGTTTGAAAGCATCCTTAGAACCCAGCATGTAAACCAGGATGGGCAGTGTGGGGCGACACAGCACGGGGTCTCCTTGGGCCAGCAGGGGCCGGTGAGGGTCCGGAGGAGCAAGGAGGAAAAGACCCTCCCCGAATCCTCCTCTCATGGGAGTTCACCTCCCAGGAACACAGCCTGGTTCAAAGTACCTCCCTGTTTTACAGATGGGGGAAACTGAGGCCAGGGAGCAGGAAGCAGCAAATCTGCATGGATGATTCGCAACCCTAGATTGCGCCTTCCCTCCCCTATTCCTGGCTAGCCATTTTCAACACGTGTTTCCCCGAAGCCCAGCCCCGCCCCGCCTCCCTGCCACGCAGGCCTGCCCAAAATGGCCTCCCGGCACACCCACCCGCCGCTCACCTCAAAAAGCCCGGGGAGGGGTTGGTTGACAGGGGAATGAGACTTAGACCCGTACACATGAGCACAGAAGAGGTCTATGACCCCAAGTTCCCTTCAGATTCTCATCCCTTCAACTCCTTCAATTTCCGCCCCCTCCTGCCGCAGCAGTGTGAATCATATACAATCATGGCACCCTCAGAAAAGAGTACCTGTCCAGGCTCGCAAAACACACCCTCTAGCTCCTTCCAGGCCCCAAGGGCCCAAGTCACCTGTGCCTTGCCTAACCTTCCCCAGGGCACAAGCCTTGGCCACAGCTCTGAAAGCAGAAGCTGGTCTCTCTAGGCTAGAGAGTACCCAGAATCTACAAAGTTCCCTCCGGCCCCAAATCCCAACCTTCCTCCTAGATATGCAGGGCTTCAGTATCTGCACCTCCCTGCCTCCGGGCCTTTGCTGTGGCCCCTGCCTGCAAGACCGGGCCATAAACTTGGTGCATGCTCATGTCTGTTCACTCTCCTGGGGCAGCTCTTGGGTCCTCAGAAAGGATCCCAGATCCTTATAATCTACTACCCGATCCAGTACCCCTAATCTTTTGCTTTACATACCAGTCACATTCCCAAGAGACGTTTACTGCTTCTTGTGTATCAAT
This sequence comes from Mastomys natalensis, assembly GCA_021653895.1. Classification (NCBI taxonomy): domain Eukaryota; kingdom Metazoa; phylum Chordata; class Mammalia; order Rodentia; family Muridae; genus Mastomys; species Mastomys natalensis. Next base: position 75,463 of record JAJTUV010002622.1, on the reverse strand, counting down.
GTTTGCTAAACAGGTGGGAACTCTGACCCTCTCGACAGCATTGTGAAACAAGAGAAGCTAGGTTCATTGGTGTATTTGGTGTGTGTGTGTGTGTGTGTGTGTGGTGGTGTGTGGTGTGGTGTGTGGTGTGTGTGTGTGTGTAAAATGAGAGAACATTCTGGAATCAAGTACACCCAGTTCAGCATGTTGCTGATTTACTGTGTAACAGTAAGCAAATGGTTGCACCTTTCTGAACGTTAATTCAGCCAAACTCAGGCAGGCCCCACCCAAGGCTTTGCCCTCTGCATTGGGGGAGGGGGGTCTTCCTCTCCACAGACTGGCTCCCATCCAGCTATCTCCAAAGCCTGGGGTCCAACTTCCCAACCAAGGAAGCGAGATCTCACAAGCCCCTGCCAGCAGGCAGCAAAGACCCTTTGGAAAGTAGGGGTTACGCCAGAAAGGAGGCGTCTACTTGTGCCATGCCCGTGCCGGTCGGAAATGGCCTGCCAGCCTGCTGGATGGGGACAGATAGAGTTGCAAACGATTGTTCCCAGCCAGAGAGGCCTTGGGCACCGGTTCACTCGAGGGTAGAAGCTTTTGGAGGGACACTCCGCCGAGTGGCGGACCGTGAGGCATGCACGGGAGGGCAGGGAGGGCGCCTGGCGGGCAGCCACTCGCGCCACGCCGCCTGTCGCCAGGGTGCGAAGGAAGAACCAGGCGGCTTCACTTCTCGCCTCCTCACTGAACCCTGGACCAGAGACAACGCCTGGAGGGTTGGGGGTGGCTCCTCCGCAGAGGGACCCGCCTAAGCCGATCCCCTCCCCCAGCTCCGCGCATCTGGCTTTCCCATCTGCAGAGCCTTAGCAGGACAAAGGGGACGAGGGAGGGCCCAGCCGTGGCGACCCGCCCCCCTGCTCACAAAGGCCGCGGCCCGGAGCGCCAGGCCTCGGCGAAGGGAGGTGGGGTTGGGGGAGGGGAAGCCCCAGCGGACAAACCCCCCTCAATCTCAGGGCCAACCCCGCCCAGCACGCCCCGCCGGGATCAAAAGTCCCTCCAACCTCTTCTATCTCCCCAGTTAAGGCGGGGAGGGCAGGGGTGACTGTCCCCTGGCCCTCCAGCCAAAGGCCCGCGAAACGGAGAGGACGCACGAGGAAATGAACAAGGGGGGGGGCTTCCTCTCCAAGACCTGGGACAGCCTATCCTAGAGGATCAGCTCACGAATGGGGGCGGCTCAGACTAGGAAGGAAGAGGAAGCAGAGGTCTAAGCTAGGTCTAGGGAGCCCCACGCCCCCAGCCAGGGGTGGGGGAGGTGGACAGTATTGCTTTAGGATGTGCTAGGCCGAACCCCAATCCCGCGTCAACTCCTCCCAGCAGAAGAAGCCCAGGTTCCGGACAGAGGGGTGCTACATGCCTTTAATCCCAGCACAAGAGACAGAGACAGGAAGATTTCTACGCGTTCAGGGCCAGCCCGGTCTACATAGCGAGTTCCAGGATAGCCAAGGCTATATAGTGAGACCTGGTCTTTCTAAATAGAAGTCTCATAGCGGAGCCCAGAGGCCTGTGCGCCTAAAGAAAACCCAGGAGGAGACAGGGAAACAGAAGGATGCAGGACTGCAGAGATGCTTTTGTGCACTGGGTCGGGACCCAAGGGAGGGGACATGTCCCCAACTCACCCTGGCGCGTGGACACGTTCCTCTCGTTGGCCGCCTGCAGCACCACCTGAGCGCAGCTCTGTTCCAGGGCGAAGAGCTCATCTTTGCCCACTTGGTGGCCTTGCCAGCCTTGAGGGTGCCGCTCGGCCCGGACGGAGCCAGGTAGCGACCTTCGCAGTCGCGAAAGGCCACCTTGCCGGAGCGGAACTCCAGCGTGAAGCCCGTGGCGGGCTCGGGCCGCGCCACAAGGCGCCCGTCGTGGCGCAGGAAGCGGTGGTCCGACGTCTGCACGCTGTAGCGCTGGTCCTGGAAGGCCAAGGTGATGAGGCGAGTCGACGCCCCAAGGCACGTCGCGGTCTACCGCGATCTCGTCGGCCGGTTCGCGCGCTCAGATGCGCGTAGCGCTTGCGGGTGACGCTGTAGATGTTGACCTGCGGGTGCATGGCGAATGTGCACGCTCCACTTCTCGGCCGGCGACACGCTCTGCGCGAAGCACGACAGGCGGTCCTCGGTGCCCGCGAAGTAGCGCCGGTGCGCCTCGGACTGCAGCGACCAGCGGCCGTCGTCGTGCGCCACGACGAGGAAGCGGCAGTCGCCGTCGGGCACCTCGCGCTCGCAGGTCACATTGCCATCCTTGTCGGCGCCAGGTAGCGACCCAGGTGGCTGCGCAGACACACGGCCGCGCTGCCCGCCTCATCGGGAGGTTGCTCCAGCGTCCAGATCTGCTTCTTCTTCAAGCTACTAGCCGATGCTTCACCTTGAACCCGAACGCCTCGGCTGTCAGGTACTTGTTGCCGCAGCTGATGAGCCCGAACTGGATCTGCACAGCTTCGGCCGTGCCGTTGGCGGTCATGGTGGCGGAGGGCGGCCCGGTGGCCCCGGGAGCTTGGGTGGCTGTGCCCGACCTCCTTTGTTCAGCACGGCTTAGCCCGCTGCAGCTCTCCACAAAGCCAGCCCGGCGGCGCCCTGGATTTTATAGGCGGGTGACGTCACCATGTTAGGCCACGCCCCTCCCCGGGCCTGCCAGGGGAGGGGGCTCTGCAGCGCGCGCCGGGGCCCCTGCGCTTCCCCTGCGGGTTTTTCTGGGGGTTTAAGACGGGGGTCTCACTCTGTAGCCCAGACTAGGCTTGAAGTATATGTGCGGCTCAGGCTGGACTCGAACTCATAGCAATCCTTCTGCCTCTGGCATATTCGTGTTTGCTAGTCCATTTAACTGTTCCTCCACAGTCGTTCTCTACAGTAGATGGCTGATCCCCAACTTTCTCCTGCTCCGAGGCCACCCTGGAGCACTCCCACCCCCAAATCCAGTAGATGGGAAGGACCAGGTTTAAGGTAACGATCTGTTCAGAATGGAGGGAGGGTCCAGGTGTTGTACCAGGAAGTAGGTTACAGCAGTTCCTTGAAGAGGCCATGGACACCAGAAGATATGGCTGGAAACAGGGGTCTGGGTGTAGAAAGGAGATTAAGTTCTAGAGAGGCACACGCAGAGCCCTACCTGCCCCGCCCCGCCTCAGGGTTTCTCGAAGGCCTTGGAGCCTGGGCCTTCCTGAGCAGAACCTGAGGTTTCTATTCCAGGGCCAGCATAGACTACAGCTACCCCGCTGACTCTAAATAAATTGTGGTGATTGTGGTCCAAGTCAGTGACCAACAAAAGTCCCCACCCTGGTGATGCTCAAGTCCTGGGGTGCTGGTCTACCAGGAAGCTGGGTGGGTAAGGCAGGCATAGCGGTCTCTGTTTATGAAGACATCAGAAAAGCGGGTCAGCTCCCTGGCATGGCACAGCCCCAATGTAACTCTTAACTTCAGCCCCTCAGGGTTCCACACCAGAGGACATTTCCACAAACACCACCTCCTACCACCCACCCACCCCATGTAAGAACACTTCCCTTTGAGTTTCTGGAAGGCTGGGACTTCTCCTAGGACATTCCCCACATGCCGGGCAGGCCCCTGGAATGCTGGCCCTACCACAGGCTGCCCACAAGATCTGGGCCCTGGCCCTTCCCAGCCACAGGCTGGGCAGGGTACTGAGCTGACCAGTCCTCAGGGTGACCTGTGTCCAAACAGATCCCTGTCCCAGGCCATCCCCTCCAGGGACCATCAAAGAAGAAGGGTAGATGGCATAGCTTCCCCATAACCCAAAGGTCAGTCCTGACAAGCCCTTAGCATCCTTGCTGGGAAATCAAGTTCCTCCCTTAGAGGTCACAGGAAAGGTCACCAAGAATGAGGTTGATAGCTAGCCCCCTCTCTGGCCTGGGACTTTACACAGATTACTGGACCTCTGAGTCTCCTTCTTCAGTAGTAAAGACACATACTCCTGGACACAGTGAGTCACACTTGTAATCCCAGAACTTGAGAGGCAGGGGCAGGAGGATTGCTACGAAATTTAAGACCAGCCTTGGGGAAGCAGGTCAGAAGACTGGAAGCATTAACACCTCAAACCCTATACTGAGGGGTGCCCTGCAGTCCAGTACCCTGTTCAAACCTGTTTAACCCAGGAGGATCTTGGGCAGAATCGGACAAGTTAGCCTCATTACCAGACTGCTAAGTCAATGTCTGCTATGTGTCAGGGCTCCATAAATGCTCGGTATTGATTAGTCATTGAGCATGACGTCAGGGCACGGTGTGCAGGCCGTCCTCCCAAGCTCTATGCTCAGCTACTCGGGATGCCTGGGTGTGGTAATGCTAATGTCAGCACACCAGAGGTAAAGGCAAGAGAACCTTTACCTAGAAACCGTCATCCTAGGCTTCCGCGATGACCTTGAATTCAGGCCAGCCTAGGCTATGTGAAACCTTGCCTCAAAAACCCAAAGCCAGGAGCTAGAGCAAAGGCTCGGAGGGTAAAGTCATGCTTCCAGGCTGAAGGGCTGAATTCAGTCTCTGGACCATCATGATGGAAGGCAAAACTAACTCCTTCAAGTTGTCTTCTGACACGTCCCCATCTTAGACACTGTGGTACCCAAATGCCCCTTCCCCCTTCATGCATGTGTGTGTGTGTGTGTGTGTGTGTGTTGTGTGTGTGTGTAAATGCAAAAGAGAAAAAAAGGTCTGGGGAGATGGCTCAGTCACCAAAAGGCCAATTGTGTAAACATAAGTATGACAAGTTGGGATAGTTTAACACCCCACATATAAAGCTAGGCATATGGTGTACATCTAAAACCCCACACTAGGGAGCTGGAAACAGGGGGATCCCTGGGCTCACTGACCAGTCAGCCTAGCAAGTCAGCAGACTTTAGCTTCAGTATGAGAAATTCAAATCTAAGGTGGTGGCTCAGCAGTCAGCTCTTCTAAAGGACCCAAGGTCAGTCCTCAGCACCCGTGAAAGCTCACAACCACTTCTAACCCCAGTTCCAGAGATCCAGGTCTCTTCTGGACTCCTCAAATTCCTGCCCCACAACTCTTTTTAGAATGTTAAACTGGACGGTGCCTGGTTATGCACGCCTTTAATCTCAGTACTTGGGAGACAGAAGCCGGTAAATCTCTGATTTTGATGCCAGTCTGGTCTACAGGGCAAATTCCAGAATAGATGGAGCTAACATCGAGATCCTGCCTTAAATAACAACAACAAAAAAATGTTTTTAACAAAATGGAGGAACCAACCAATAAAATGTTCTCAGCAAGTAAAGACTGAATACCAAGCCTGAATACCTAAAGTAGGTCTTAGACCCACACAGTGGAGAAAAGAGTGACTCTCACAAGTTGTTCTCTGTCCTCCACACATGGGCTGTGGGCTACAGTGCCCAGAGTCACTCATACACAGACAATAAAACTAAAGTGGAGAGCTATGGAGAAAGTTACCCAACACCAACCTCTGGCCTATACACATGCGCACATGTACACACACATGCCATATATTCACATGTACACACATGAATGCATACATCACACAGTATACACTCATGCATACACACACATGTACACACATGGATGCATACACACAGAAACACACCTGCACACATGCACATACACAACTGTTCACACACATGCACACAGTAACACACATCATGCCACACACATGTACACACGTGCACGCACACACATGCAGACAGAGTGTTGTGGAAGGGAAACCACAGAGAGGCTCCTTGGGTTTTCCCTTAAGCGAGTTTAGGTCCAGCACTCAGAAGAAATGCTTAAATGTTAGGGGACTTCCACCTGGCTCTGGGTGAGGTCATCTGTGGAGAATTGAGTGTTCATTTCAGCAGAACCGAAGCCTTCATTGTTATCATTTCATGTGCCATCCTTGGGAACAGATAATACACCCACAGCCACACAGTTAAATACAAAGGATGAAACAACCTTCACTGCTCGTTCCCACCTCCCCCTCCACCACTAGCTAGAGATCTTCCAGGTGTTGTTCTTTAAATGGAGACAAGCAAAAAGGATATATATCAACCCACTGATGGTTTGTTTGTTTTGTGATGTTTTCAATGAAATCATGGCCTTGAGCATGTTAGGTGAGCAGTCTGTTACGGGCCAAACCCAGCCCTCACTGCTGGGATTCTAGGCAGGGGCTCTACCACTGAGCCACGCCCCAGCCCCTCACTGGGGGATTCTAGGCAGGGGCTCTACCACTGAGCCACGCCCAGCCCCTCACATGGGGGATGGAGTTCCTAGGGCAGGGGCTCTCTACCACTGAGCCCTCACCCAGCCCCTCACTGGGCGGAGTCTAGATCGAGCATACACTCTACAGCTGAGTTATCACCTCATGTTTTGCTTTTTTGATTTTGGTTTTAATGAGAAAGGCTCTCTATAGTCAAAACTGCATAGCAGCTCCTGATTTCCTCTTTTAGTCTCCCAAGTGCTAGGTTAGAGGCAAGCACCACCTCCCCAGCTGTGTGGTTGGTTTGTTTTATCTAGTCTCCTCTCCTCTTTCCTCTTCTTCCTCCTCTTCTTCTTTCCTTCTCCTCTTCCTCTATTTTTTTTTTCTTTTTCTTTTTTTTGGTTTTTCGAGACAGGGTTTCTCTGTATAGCCCTGGCTGTCCTGGAACTTACTTGGTAGACCAGGCTGGCCTCGAACTCAGAAATCCGCCTGCCTCTGCCTCCCAAGTGCTGGGATTAAAGGCGTGCGCCACCACCGCCCGGCTTATTTTTTTTTTTTCTGGTAGGGAAAGTTTCCCTATGTAGTCCTTGTTGGACTTGAACTCAGAGACTAAAGGCATGTCTACCATGCTTGGCCACACCTGTTTTTTTCCTTGGGTTTCAGGAATTGAATTCAGGTCTTGGGCTTGTATAGTAAGTGCTTACTGTCCCACCTTGCCTTCTATTCTTAGTACTCATTTCTTTTGTTAAAAACAGTAGCTCCCTCATTCCTTTCCCAAACCAGCCATAGTATTCAGATCCATACAGTAGCTCGCTTGACCAGACCCTCCTATCAACAAACCCATCCATCAACACCAACCTCAATGTTTCTCACTTTTCTATGCTTGGATCTGTACCAAATACACACACACACACACACACACACACACACAACACACACCGTGCACACACATAGGCATGTATGCACGTATACACACATGCACGTGAACGGTTGTGTGTCTTCAGATTGAATGCCTCTTCCTCTGGTGATGGGGAGGTCCCTCTATGCTCTGCTCTGAGCAAACATGGGTGATATAAACATTTGCTCTAGATGGGGTGAAGGCTCGGGGGTGAGGCCTCTCTGGTAAACTCCTGAGAAAGGAAAATGGGATGTCCTTATGGACTGGGAATTCTGCAGTTGGCTGGGTCTAGTAACCATTGAGCCTTAGTTGGGAGTGAGGCTGTTATTGTCACTGCTGTGTCTCTGCTGTTGTTGTAGGCATGTTTAATAAAGAGCCGCACAGAGCTCTAGCCTGCTCTAAGTCACTCCTTCCACAAGTGTCCCCAGTCCTGACACCCCTGAGTCCTAGGAGAGGTGAGCTAGACCTGTACACATCACGAGATCTCCTCTTCGGCCCTGCCCCAGGTCCCTCTGGGGAAAGATGGGGACATGGACACTGTGTCCCTGGATCCCATGGGGACCCAAGTGCCACCTGATCCTTGCTGAGATGAGGGCGCAGCACAAAACAGAACACTTAGTGGAGGTCAGGCCTGAGCTGCTTCGGGCTGGATGCCTTGCCCGGCACTTGCCCCAGACAGGAAATAAGGCCACAAGGACAGGCTGCCTTGCTCCCTGACACCTGTCTTGAACTTAGTTCCCTGAAGGAGGACTCCTGGAGGGCTTCCAGACTCCCCATGATCCCTTATTTCTGCCACTACAGAGCAGGGACTTCCAAAGGGACCAGTAGTGACTCCCTGGGCTACACAGCTCATCTACCCACCCCCCCATCTCCCAGGTTGTCGCAAGATATTTTTTTCTTACTGATTTTTTTGTGATGGGGTCTATGTAGCCCAGGCTAGCTCCATAGACTTACTAGGTAGCTGAGGATGACCTTCAACTGCATCCTCCTACTGAGATGACAGGGGTGCTCACCACATATCAAGGCTCCATGCTGCAGCTTGATGGGCACTCCCCCTTATCACCCCAACTTTGCAGTCTCTCACCTCTTGGCTTTCCTGGAAATCTCAGTCACACTTTTCAGGAGCTCCTAGCTACAAGGCTGTGTCAGCTTTCCACTGCACAGAAGGCCTGGCCTGAGAGGCTGTCCCAGGAGGGCAGCACAGTAGAGCTGCTCACAGCTGCATGTGACCTCATCCCAGCAGAACCTCAGTTTCCCCTACTCTCAATCAGACATCAGTGCTGGGCAGCTGGAGAGAGGCAGAGGCAGGGACATTTCCAGCCACTAAATGAGAAGCCGGGCTTAAGCTGTACAGTGGTGGCAGGGGCCTTTAACCCAGCACTAGGAAGGCAGAGGCAGGAGGATTTCTGAATTCAAGGCCAGCCTGGTCTGCAGAGGGAGTTCCAGGACAGCCAGGGCTACACAGAGAAAACCCTGTGTTGAAAAACAACAGAACAAAAACAAAAAAAAATGGAACAAAGAACCTGGACATGACATAGCACAGGCCTGAAATCTCAGAACCTGCTGGATAGAGGCAAGACATTGAGAAGTTTAAAGCAAACCTTGACTGTACTGTGCATGAAAGGCCAGCCTTGTCTACATGAGACCCTAGTTCAAAAAGCAAATAAGCCAGCCAGCAAATCAGTTCAGCAGGGAAAGGCACTGACCACCAGGCTTGCCGACCTCAGTTCCTGGACCCATATGGTGGAAGGAGAGAACTGACTTCAACAAGCTGTCCTGAGAACTCCACAGAAGCTCCGTGCCATACATCCCCCCTCCACACACACACACATACAAATAAATAAGAATGTAAAAGAAAGTATATTGAATGTAGCTGGAGATGTGACTCAATTGGTAGTGAAAATCTGGATTCTAACCACAGAACCTCATAAACCAGGCATGGGGGTACATGAGGTAGAGACAGGAGGATCTGAAGTTCAAGACCATCCTCTGCTATGAAATCTGGTAAGGCTAGCCTGGGCTACATGAAATCTGCCTCGGGTACGCATGTAGGTATGTATGTACATACATACATACATACATACATACATAGATCAATTGATAGATACATAGATAGATACAAAGATCAATGGATTGATAGATACATAGACCATAGATACAAAAATAGATAGATGATAGATTGATTGATAGATAGATAGATAGATAGATAGATAGATAGATAGATAGATAGAAAAAAGTACCATGTATACACACACATACACACACAGATTATTGTAGCTGGCCAGACAGCTCAGAACTAGCTTCCCCACAGACCACACAGCCTTCTGTGGTTCAAGCCCTCAATAAAGGGGCAGCCTCGTGAACCAGAGGCCATGAATAGCCTCTTTGTGGCTCTGTGGTCACCTGCTCTGAGGGCCCCTCAAGGCAGCCTGGTACCACTGGCACCACTTGGCCATCAGAGCTTAGGAAGTAGGAGGGGCCAACTCTAGGACCCACTTCCTGCTTGGCTGAGTCCCCACAGCCCCAGGCCCAGCTGGGCTTTGCCCCCAGGCCCTGAGTTACTCCCGGCCTGCCTGCCTCTGACCAAGAGGGTAGACCAGGCTGTCACTACCATTGCTGTCTGCACTAACAATGTACCTACTTATTCTTTGCCTTCCAGGAAACTGAGGCCTGGACACAACAAACAGGACCTGGCCCAGAGTTTTCTGGCCTGGTGGATCTTATAAAATACAGAGTTAGAGAGCTGTGTCTGTGGCCCAGCAATCAAGAGTACTACCTGCCCTTCAGAGGATCCGAGTTAAATTCCCAGGGTCACTCACAGTCATCTGTAACTCCAGTTCTACGGGATTCAATGCCCTCTTCTGACCCCCGAGAGTATCAGGCATGTATATGGTCCACAGACATTCATGCAAGCAAAGTACCCATACACAGAGAATAAATGAAATTTAACAACAACGACGACAACAAAATATAGTTTTGTTTTTGTTAGTTTTTGTTTGCTGTGGTGTGTGTGTGCACACATGCCCACACATCAACCTTGGGTGTCTTTCCTTAGGTGTCACCTGCTTGCGTTTATTTGACAAGAATGTTTCCCCAAACCTAGAGCTCACAGATTAGACAGACTGGCAAATCGCAGAGATGCATCCCCCTGCCTCTGTTTACCAGCACTGAGATTACAAGAGCATTTAGCGACACCCAGCTTTTTTGTTTGGCTGTTATTTTGTTTTGTTTTCTAAGACAGGGTTTCGCTGTGTAGCCCTGGCTGTCCTGGAACTCACCAGGCTGTCTGTACACCAGGCTGGCCTCGAACTCAAGGATCTGCCTGCTCTGTCTCCTGAGTGCTAGGGTTAAAGGCGTGCACCACCTGGCCATAGCCAGCTTTTTAATATGAGTTCCAGGATGAAACTCAGGTTCCCTCGCTAGCTCAGAAAGCATTTTCTGGCCATCTTCCCAGTCCCTAGTTTGGTCTTTTTGAGACACAATCTCATATAACCCAAGCTGGCCTTGAAGCTTGCTTCTCCTCCTGCTTACTGCTGGATGACAGGTATGAGCTGCCACAGCTGACTTTCCAGGTAGCAGAGTTGAATGAACAAAGCATGACCTTATGCCTGGGTCTTTTTTTTTTTTTTTTTTTGGTTTTTCGATACAGTCTCATGATTCTAATTGGAGTTCTGGCAGGTTTGGTGCCTACTTTGAGGGTGTGTGGCACATTTTAAGACCCAGGCAAAGCCGGGCGGTGGTGGCGCACACCTTTAATCCCAGCACTTGGAGGCAGAGGCAGGAGGATTTCTGAGTTCGAGGCCAGCCTGGTCTACAGAGTGAGTTCCAGGACAGCCAGGGCTATACAGAGAAACCCTGTCTCGAAAAACCAAAAAAAAAAAAAAAAAAAAAAGAATCATGAGACTGTTTAGCCAAGGATGTGATCACCATGAGAATCCAGTTGGGTGTGTAGCACACACCTTCATCTAAGTATTCAGGAAGCTGAGGCAGGGGGATGGAGCGGAGGAGGCCAGCCAGGACTACACAGCCAGAGAGTGCTTACCCAGTGTGTGAAGCCCTGGTTCCATCCCTAGTACTGCATAAGCCAGAAGAGATGCAGGTCTGTCACCCCAGCACTTGGGGTTCAAGGTCCTTGACTAATAGTGAGTTTCAGGCCTGCCTGAAGAGACCCTGTCTTAAAAATAAATAAGGACAGCTAGAGAGATGGCTCATTGGTTAATAGCACAGACTGCTCTTCCAGAGGACCCAGATTCAATCCCCAGTACTTAGGTGGCAGCTCACAACTGTCTGTAACTCTGGTTACTCCCTCACTTACATTCTGCAGGCAAAAGAGTCACATAAAATATAAATAAATAAACAAATAAGGAAGCTGGGCTATGGTGGCTCAAGTCTTTAATCCTAGCACTCAGGAAGCAGAGGCAGGCAGATCTCTGAGTTCGAGGCCAGCCTGATCTACAGAGTGAGAGAAACACTATCTTGAAAAAAACCAGTGCTTGCCGGGCGGTGGTGGCGCACGCCTTTAATCCTAGCACTTGGGAGGCAGAGGCAGGCGGATTTCTGAGTTCGAGGCCAGCCTGGTCTACAGAGTGAGTTCCAGGATAGCCAGGGCTATACAGAGAAACCTTGTCTCGAAAAAAAAAAAAAAAAAAAAATTACTTTATTTGGGGAAAGGAGATAACATCTAAAATGTAAATAAATAAAATATCCAATAAAAAAAGATTTATTTTATTTTTATTTATGGGATATGTGTGTCTGTGTGTCTGTGTGTGTGTACTCACGTATGTGCGCGCACGTGTGAATCAAAGTGCCTTGGAAGCCAGAAGAAAGTGTCTGAGTGCCTAGAACTGGAGCTAGAGACAGCTGTGGGCCACCAAGATGTAGATGCTGGGACCCAAACATGGGTCCCCTGCAAGAGCACCAAATGCCCTTAACCACTGAGCCATCTTTCCCAGACCCTCCACGATTTCCAGGGGTGGAGGAAGTGTGTAGAGATAGGGTCTCCCTATTTAGCCCAGGTTGGCCTCAAATTCTCAACAATCATCCTGTCTCAAATTCTGTGATTACAGGCACATCCCATAATGCTCAATATCCAGGCTGTAGTTTCTGAGGGAGAAACCTGGGCTGGCCCTGGGAGCCCAGCCTTGAGCCCAGCTCCCCTAGAAGAAAGACAAAACATTGGGCCATCCATCCTCCCCATCTGTGCCAGGCCCAAGGTGAATTCTGTGAAACAAGGCAATCGCAGCCAGTGCTTGGCAAGAACCTAGTTAATTAAGAGGGCACTTTAGTGTCATGGGCAGAGCCAGGCTTATGCCAAGATACCTCTGCCAGAAGAGGGGCCACTGGCTGATGCCAGGCCTTGGCCTTGCCTGCCTGGCAGCCACCCCAGCTTACCCCCTCAGAGACCTTCAGGGCTCCCCTTCTGGTGAGCTGGGGCCCAGTGTCTGGCCTCGGGCCCCATCTGTCCTTGGAAGTGCCTGGCCCTCAGACAACTCCCCCTAAGCTGGGGCAAGCAGAGACACAGAGACAGTTTCGGGAACCCAGCGTCGTGGTTTTCCCAGATCCAATAAACTCTGAGCATTCTTCCGGTGTTCAACAGAGAAAACTAGCCAGACATGGTGACACACACACCACATAGTTTCAGCACCCAGCATGCTGAAACAGGAGAATTACCAAGAGTTTGAGAGGCTAAAGAGATGACTCAGATCAGCTTAAGAGTATTTGCAGGCTATGTAGTGGTGGCACACATTTTTAATCCCAGCACTTGGGAGGCAGAGGCAGACAGATCTTTTGGTTCGAGGCCAGCCTGGTCTACAAAGGGAGTTCCAGGACTGTCTCGAGAAAGAGGAAAAAAAAAAAAGAGTACTTAAGATTCTTGCAGAGGAGCCAAGCTTGGCTCCCAGCACCCACTGTGTGTAACTGCAGCCCGGGGAGATCTGAGACCCACCCATTATCCACAACCTCGGTGTCCTTCTTCAAGGCTCCACGTACTGTTGTTGAAAGTCAGAACCACAGTCTAGCCCGGCAGCCTCAACACCCGTGACATGTTTTTTTCTAATTTACAGGAAAGAGCAGATGGGCTGGCTGGGGTCTCTCCTGTGAGCTTCCCCAGGTGCCTAAGGGATCTCCCCTTTCTGTCTCAAGAGAGCTGAAATTGGAGACACAGAAAAGTCCAGTTCTGTTGACTAAACCGGAAGACAAGGAATTATGAAGAGAAACAAGAAAGCCCCCAAGTAGGGGATCCCCAGGGTTGGGTAACTAGAAATGTACCCGGGAAAGGACTTAGAATATTCTCCACCGACCTGTGTTTGATGTCCTTAACATATAGCTTTAGGATCCTGAGGTGGCTGCTGGGCTCCCGACATCACACCTCCCTGACCTCCTAAATCAGTCCCCTTCAGTGTCTGTACTTATTTATGTATTGGTTTTTGAGACAATGTCTCATGAAGTCCAGGCTATCAAACTCACTCTGGGTCCGAGGCTAGCCTTGAACTCTTAATCTTCCTGCCTTCACCTCCCAAGTGTTAGGATTACAGATGGGCACTAGTGCATCCTTCTCTCAAAATGCTGCTTGAGATATCCCATTTGTCAGTCACTCTCCTACCACAGCCAACAGGGCAGAGATCCTTGACTTCAGAATGGCTGAGGCTGCCCCACCCTAGCCAGTGAGCCTGACATTAAATATGTGGGTTGCATTAGAGAAAATTAACTCAGACTCAGTTTTCTTGTGCAGTTCTCGCCAAATAGATCCCTTTGGGTTTGATGGTTGATATTTATTGTTTTGCAGTGTTGTTGAACTGATATGTTGTTTTAATCCCAATGCTGGGTGGTGTACACCTTTTATCTCAGCACTTGGGAAACAGGGAGAGGCGGATTTCTGAGTCTGAGGCCAGCCTGGTCTACAGAACAAGTTCCAGGACAGCCAGGGCTACACAGAGAAACCCTGTCTCAAAAAACCAACCCAAAAATTCTTAATTTTAATCTCAATCTCTGTATGTATGTATGTGTGTTTGTATGTGCCTGTGTGTATATGTGTGTCTGTCTGTGTGTGGCTGTGTGTGGCTGTGTGTGTGGCTGTGTGTCTGTATGTGTCTGTGGCTGTCTGTGGCTGTGTGTGGCTATGTGTGCCTGTGTGTGTCTGTCTCTGTGTGTGTCTGCATTTGTGTGTGTGGTGTGCATGTGTGTGCCTGTGTATATCCCACTGTACTCAAGTACAGGACAATTTTCAAAGAGTTAGTTTTCCCTTCTACACACACATATATGTATGTATGTAAGTATGTATGTATGTGTGTGTATGTGTGTATGTATGTATATATGTGTACATATATCTCATGTCTTTTGCTTTCTTACTTTGGATCCTTCAAACTAGCCAGAGGATGTCCAGATCTTCTTAGCAATTCTCCTGCCTCCACCTCCCATTTCACCAAAGATTTCAGCTGCACACCATGAAATCCATGTTTTTTCTGCCTGGCTTCCAGGGATGGAATCCAGGTCATCGGGCTTGTGTGACAACTGCTTTGACCTACTGAGTGACCTCACTCACCCAGGGTTTTTGAGACAGAGTCTCATACTAAACCCAGACTGGCCTCAAACTCAAAATGATCCTCCTGCCTCAGCACCCTTGGCTACTTTTGGAAACAGGGTCTCTCAGTGTAGCCCAGGTTAGTTTTGATGCGGCTCCTGAAATTGCAGACACGTGCTGCCATGCCTGACTCCTTTTTTTGAGACAGAGAAGGTCTTTAGTATACCGAATTGGCCTTAAACACACTATGTAGCTAAGGCTAGCCTAGAACCCCAGGTGGGTAGCACCACACCCAAGCATGCTCCCCTAGCCCTTAACTTTGTTCTCTTTCTGTGTGAGTGTGCGTGTGTGCACGCAGATGTCAGAGAATTCATATGAGTGTATGTGTGTGCATGCAGAGGTCAGAGGAAGATCACAGTGTCATTTGTCAGGTATGGAACTTTCCAAATAGAGTAGTCTAGCTGGCCAGTGAGTCTAAGTTGCAGAGGTCTGCTGGTCTCTGCCTCCCCAGTGTGTGTAGGTCAAAGGTAGATGCTGCATGTCCTGTGCAATTACTCTCTATTTACTAAGCAGGGTCTCTTCGCTGAGCCTGGAGCTCACTGATTGGGCTGGTCTAGCTAACCAGCTTGCTTTGGGGATCTGTTGTCTCACCTTCTGAGTGCTAGGATTATAAATGGGACACCATACCCACCTGGCATTTGATGTGGGCTCTTGGGACTCTACATGTTTTATATTTTTTGTTTTTAAATGTAACATATGTCTAGATTTATTGATTATTTAATTTTTTTGTTTTTTTTTTTTTCAAGACAGGATGTGTGTGTGTGTGTGTGTGGGTGGCCTTGGCTGTCCTAGAACTCCCTCTGTAGACCAGGCTGGCCTCAAACTCACAAAGATCCACCTGCCTCTGCCTCCTGCATGCTGGGATTAGAGGGGTGCACCACCACTGCCTGGCTTTGGGTTTATTTATTTTATGTGTATGAGTGTTTTACTTGCATGTATGCATGCACACCACGGGCCTGCCTGGTACATGAGGAGGGCAGAAGAAAGCATGGGGCCTCTTAGAACTGCCGTTACTATGGATGGTTGTGAGCTGCCAAGTGGGTGCTGGGAACTGAACTCAGGTCCCCTGAAAGAGCAACAAGTGCTCTTAACAGCCGAGCCATTTTCCAGCCCCAATGTGTATAGTGATTAAAAATACCCAGGTGTGTGATGCAGGCCTGTAATTCTAGTGCTCAGCCGACTGAGCAGGAGGACTATGAATTTGAGGCTAGCTTGGGCTATATAGCAAGATCCTATCTCCAGTATAGCTGGAGATGGATCTCCATACATGCATAGATGCTGAGAAGATGGATCAGAGGTTAAGAGTGCTTGCTCTGCAAACATGAAGGACTGGGTTTGAGTTTCTAGCTCTTGTGTAAAAAGCCAAGCGTGTCTGTGTATGCCTGTATCCCAGCATTGGAGGATGGAGACAGGTGGATCCCGAGAACTTGCTGGCCAGCCAACCTAGCGGTTCAGTGACTCTCTCTCTCTCACTCAGGTTTTTTTTTTTTTTTTTTTTTTTTTTTGCTTTGTTTTGTTTTCGAGACAGGGTTTCTCTGTATAGCCCTGGCTGTCCTGGAACTGACTCTGTAGACCAGGCTGGCCTCGAACTCAGAAATCTGCCTGCCTCTGCCTCCCAAGTGCTGGGATTAAAGGCATGCGCCACCACCGCCCGGCTCTCACTCACTTTTGAGAAAGGTCTTTCTATGTAGCCCTGGCCATCCAGAACTTACTCAATAGACCATAGAGCTCTACCTGCCTTGGCCTCCACAGTGCTGGGATTAAAAGCATGCTTCCCTGCAAGAAATCCTGTCTCAAGGAAACAAGGCAAGAGACAATAGAGGAGAGCACACTTGGTATTCTGCTCTGCACATGCACATGTGTGTGTACCCATACACTCAGGTATGTGGACAGCACACACACACATACAAAATACATGAAGCCAGTCAGGCATGATGCTATCTGGAGGCCGAGGCAGTTGGATCTCATGAGTCCAGCCTGGGCTACACCAGGAGACTGTCTATAAAAAGGGATAGCAGGAGGGCTGGAGAGGTGGCTCAGCCATTGAAAGTGCTTACTAATCTTGCAGAGGACCGGAGTTTGGTTCCTAGACACCACAACTGCTGTTTATAACCACCTGTAACTCCAGCTCCAAAGCATCCAGGCTCCACAGACACCAGCATTCAAGTACCACACACACACAACACACACACACCAACACAACACTACCACCACTACTATCAACCAGGTGGCTGGTGGATCTGTAGCCAGTGGTGACCCCTATATGACTCATCGGCCCTGGGTGAATGACACCTCCCAGGTCATCTAACTCGCAAACCTTGTGCCAACTCACAGCTCAGAGAGGGCAAGAGACTTGCCTGAGGGTACCCATCAAGCCAGGGGTATGAAGTGAGCAGCCAGACCTCTGTTGCGGAGCCGGATCAGCCTCAGGAAATCCTGGCAGCCCAGGCCTGGAAACAGTTGTTTTGTTTTCTTGGCTGAGCTGCAATCCCAGCCAGCTGTTTTCTTCATGTCCAGGGAGGTTTGGAAAGGAAGGCCTCTTCACCGGAAAGACCTGAAGTCTGAGCCCTGGTTCTCTCTTAATGAGATCCCCAGATCTTTGGAGGAGACGGCTTCAGGTTGGGGGAGCACTCTGAGAAGAGAGGAGGAAGGGGGGGTCCTCACGGAAGGAAGGAGGAGAGGGGGAGGAGGGAGGAAAAACAGCAGTCTTTTATTCTATGTGTGTGGTGTTATGTCTGTGTACCATGTGTGTACCTGCCGCCCATGGACGTCAGAAGAGCGCATCAGATCCCTGGATTTAGAGATAGAGACAGTTATGAGCCACTGTGTAGGCACTGGGGATTGAACACAGCCAGTGCTCTTAACCCTGAGCCATCTCTCCAGCCCCAAATGCCCAAAATGGGTTCTGATTTCCTCCACCTCCCCAAATCTCCTTTAGTGAGCCTAGAGGCCTGTAAGCAGTAATAGGGATCAACAGGCACAAAGCCTCCCCCCTGGGAGGAAAGCTGTGAGATGGAGTGGAATAGGACTTTCTAAACTATTTAAGGGAGTGGCTAGAGGTAAGGTGACCCCCAAGATCTGGCTTCAGATGGTCAAACTAAAAGTGCTCAGCACTTTGGACCACACCTTTCTGCACATAGATCTAATTCAGGTTCTCTTAGAGCATTCCTGCTCCAGACACCTAATTCCAGCTCAGGGCTACAGCACCCTAAATTCCATGCCATCCAAGTAGCTCTGGCCTCCATAGCAATACCTTGTGAACTACAAAAACATAAGATACACAATAAATTAAAATAAAATCAGGGTGGTAGTGGTAGGCATTTTCCGCCTTGGGACATGGGTAATTTCAGCTCAGGGCCAGCCCTACATGAATTCCAGCAGCCCCACAAGAACTCTGCCTCCCAAAGAAAAAATCATTAAATAAAAACAAATAAAAAAATTTAAAATAAAATCTAAAAGAAAACTTTTCTGTTAAAGTTTACTTGGGGAATATCTCACTGGTAAAGCACTTGCCTAGCATATAGAGAGACCTTCAAAGACATCCCTCCCTCTGTCTCTTCCTCCCTCCTCCCACCTTCTATCCTTCCCTCCTTCCCTCTCTTATTTCACCCTGTCTTTCCTCTCAGCACCTCCTCACTCTGTAGGCCTACACAGTCCTCAGACTCACAGTCCTGCCATCTGAGCTGCCTTAGCCTTGAAATCAGGGGCACGTGCCACCATGCATGGCTGAGAGCAGTTATCTTTGAGCAATGGTGTATCTTAGAGTCAGGTGGGGTGCACCCGCTAGGGCAGGGTCTCCAACTTCACAGCCATTATCCCAGTCCAGTGACCCTGGCAAAGGCACCTGCCCTTCTCTTTCATGAATCAAGTGCATGGTAAGGGGACAAAAAAACCAGAAGCAATCCCTTCAACAGAGGGCAGAACCACACCAGGACTGTGGCCCAGGCCCACCGCCTTTTATCTCTGATCATAGGTTTAGTCTATTATCTGCAAGAGAGAACAAATCCTGTCTCGACCCCCACCCAACCCCACCCCATTAGCACTAGCCAGTTTTCAGGAACCCAGGCCCAGCCCTTTCTGATCCTCACAGATCCTAAGTTACCATGGCTTCTCCAGGGGTAGATGTGTTCCCTGGGGATATGTGAGAGGCCTGCTGAGTCATGTGATCTGGACTGGGGATATATATAGCTCAGGCAGTGAAGTGCTGGACTAGCAGGCTGGAGATCCCAGGTTCCAGCCTCACCACCCGGATAAACCAGATCCAAAGTGCTATCCAGCACTGGAAAGACGTACACACATGAGGATCAGGAGTTAATGACAAACCTGGGGTCTGTGGTTAGTTTGAGGCCAACCTGGGCTACATGAGAACCTGTCTCAAATAATAGAGAGAAAGAAAAGAGAGAGAGAGAAGCCAGGTGGTGGTAACATGCCTTTAATCCCAGCACTTGTGAGTTCACGGTCAGTCTGGTCAACAGAGCAAGTTCCAGAACAGCCAAGGCTATCTGGAACCTAAAATTGTTTTCTGTTTTGTTAGACACTGCACTCAGCCAGGCGGTGGTGGCGCAGCCTTTAATCCCAGCACTTGGGAGGCAGAGGCAGGTGGATTTCTGAGTTCGAGGCCAGCCTGGTCTACAAGTGAGTTCCAGGACAGCCAGGGCTACACAGAGAAACCCTGTCTCGAAAAGCCAAAAAAAAAAAAAAAAAAAAAGAAGAAGAAAATTTCTTATTTATGTGTACAGGTGTGTGTATGAGTGTATGCCACATGTATGTGGTCCTGTGTGTGTGTATGTGTGTGTAGTGTATGCCACGGATATGTGGTGCCTGTGGAGACCGGGAGATGGTGTGAGGTCCCCTGGAACTGGGGTTACAGGCAGTTGTGAGCCACCCGATTAAATGCTGAGAACTGACCTCAGGTCTTCTGGGAAGCAGCCAGCGCTCTTAACTGTTGAGTTGTGTCTCCAATTCACGTGGCTGGACACAAACACACGTAAACGTTACCTGCTGAGCCACCTCCCCAGGCCCATCTTTTCCTTTTTAGAGATAGTTTAGGCTTCTCAAACAAACAAAAACAAAGACTAACAACCTGGGTGTGATGGCACATTCCTTTAATCCCAGCACTCAGGAGGCAGAGGCAGGAGGATCTCTGTGAGTTCAAGGACAGCCTGGTCTACATGGCAAACTCCAGGTCAGCCAAGAATACATAGAGAGACCCTGTATCAAAAAACAAAAACAAATTAAAAAATTAGAAATCATAAGACATGGTGATCCAGTTTTAGGACGGGGCATTCTCTCGCTGGCACACCTCTGCACGGCCTAGGACTTGGTTTGGAATTCTAGCACCACAAAATAAACAAAGAAAGAAGCAAATAGAGAGAAAAATGGCAGCAGGAAGGAAAATTACAATAAGTTTCACTTAACGGGGGCTGGAGGTTAAGCACTCAGAGGTTAAGAACACTGGCTGCTCTCTTCTGGAGGACCTCGACTTAATTCCAAGCACGCACATGGCGACTCACAGCCATCTTTAATGGGATCTGATGCCCTCTTCTGGTGTATAAATGTACATGCAGATAAAGCACATGAGATATAAGGTACATAAACTGGGCAGTGGTGCCACAGGCCTTTGATCTCAGCACTCCAGGGAAACTCTAAGATAGATAGATAGATAGATAGATAGATAGATAGATAGATAGATGATGGATGATGATGGAGGATGGATGGATGATGGACAGACAAACAAATAATCTTACTTTTTAACTTAAGATCTATGGAGCGGGCAGTGTGGCAGCCTTTAATCCAGCACTTGAGCATAGGCAGTGGATTTTGAGTTCGAGGCCAGCTGGTCTACAGAGTGAGTTCCAGAACAGCCAGACTAACAGTAGAAACCCTGTCTCGAAAAAAAAAGATCTACTGGGGTGGGGTTCTCTGCTGCACGGGGAGGGGCTTTAGAGAAGGAGGAACCTCGGGAGGTGAAGAGTAAAGACACTCAAGAGATAGATACCTGGGTGTCTTGTGGGAACACTTTTTGGTTATAATTAAAGCAAAGAACTTCAGTACCTGGTGGTTTAAACTGGCCTGACTGGAAAGTGGGGTTGTTGTGTTCATCTGTGGGCTTCTCTGAATCAGACAATGGGTGATTTCTTTTCCCTGGGTCACTTGAAATTCAACATGGCCACCTGAGTTTTTGACTTTTATTCTCCCTGGCTGTGAGTCATTGCCGAGTTTAGCTTCAAACAGGAGGCTCCGGCCCTTGTTCTGTTTCTTTGCTTTTGGGTTTTGAGGGGAGGAGGGTGTTTGTTTTTGTGTTTTCGAGACAAGGTTTCTTTGTGTTGAAGCCGCAGTACTCCGGAGTGCAGGCAGGAGAGACAAGAGTTCAAGGTTATCCTCAGTCACATTTTGAGTTTGAAGTCTTGGCTGTCCTAGAACAGCTCTGTAGAGCAGGCTAGCCTCCTAGCCTCCATTTCTCAAAGATCTGCCTGCCTCTGAATCCTGGGTGCTGAGATTAAAAGTGCATGACCCCACCTAGCTCTGTCTTTGATTTGTTGTTTTGTTCTACTTCAGTATGTGTGTGTAGTGTGTGTGTTGTGTGCATATGTGTGTGTGCATATGTGTGTGTGCATGTGTGTATGTGCATATGTGTGTGTGCATGTGTGTGCATGTGTGTACATGTATATGTGCATGTGTGTACATGTATATGTGCGTGTGTGCATGTGTGTGTGTGCAGTGTGTGTGTGCATGTGTGTGATGTGCTGTGTGTGCATGTGTGTATGTGCATGTGTGTTGTGCTTGTGTGGTGTGCATGTGTGTGTGCATGTGTGATATGTCTGTGTGCATGCGTGTGTGTGCATGTGTGTGCTCACACACACATGCATACATGCACCTTGGTAACATAGGTGGAGATCAGAGAACATTATTTGAGAATGAGTTCTCCCACTATGAAGGTTCCGGGCTCAAACTGAGGTTGGCAGGCCTGGCAGCACGCACCTTTACCTGCTGAGCCACCAACGGGGTCTCCCTGCTTCCCTTCCTTGGACATTGCCTCATGCAGCCAAATCCTGACCCTTTCCCCTCCTCGCAAGTGCTGGGATTTCAGGCATGCACAACCATGCCCAGATTCCAAATTGTCGTTTGTACCTTTAGAAATTATCACCTCCCAACCAGCCAAGCGTCGAAATAGAAGGGGCCCGTAGTGACATGTCATTAGGACAACAGAGGAGGGGCTGGGGAGATGACTCGGTGGGTAAGACGCTTGAGGCACAAACACGAGGAACTGAGTTCAAATCCCCAGCATCCATGAGGGTAGCCAGGTTTGGCTGCCACTGGATCTATAGTCACAATGCTGTGGAGACAGGACTCTGAGACCAGCTGGCTACACCACACACACACACACACACACACACACACAACACACACACACGATGCGGAGCTGGCTCCAGGCTTCCCTGTAGATCAAGTCTAATAACACAATTATAACATTAAAAACAAAACCCTGTTCAGGGACACCCATTCTAATCCAAGCACTTGGGAGGCTGAGGCAGAAGGATTACCATGAGTTCTATGCCAGTATGGGCCCGAGACCCAAGAACAGAAAAACAAAGAACTGGGACTGGAGCTCAGTCGGTATAGAGTATGCATGCCCAAGAACCTGAGTTCAATGTCCCACATCTGTCTCCTAAGCCAGATGTGGTGGCACAAGCCAGTACTCTCAGCACGTGGGGGGAGGAGGCAGGCAGATCAGAAATGTGTTGACCTCTGTTACACAATTAGTTCCATGCCAGCCTGTGTCCAAAACAAAAAGAAAAGAGAGGACTTAGTTCATGAGCATCATGGAGACTTGGGAGAACCTTGGGGCGTGGTTTGAGGTCTAGACCACACCTTGATAGCCTGGCGAAGTGGGTGTGGCAAAGCTTGCCACTTCCTTTGTGCTAGCTATAGGTGGGATCTACCAGAGATGGACCAATCTGGAGAGCTCCAGGCTCTGAGGTCAGGAGCATGGGCGGAGCTTGCAGGGAAGCTGGCTTGTTTCAGAGCCTGCGGTTCTGGGGAGAAGATACCTGCAGATCCTGTGTTTGCTCCCCAGTTTGTGTCGTGTCTACCCCCACTCTTTGTCTCCCACTGCAGAGGGCGCTGGGAATTCAGCAGAGCAGAGACGGCTCCTTCTGACTCGGACAGAGTTATGAAAGGCTTCGGCCAATTTATATTTTTCTAAATCCAGTGAGATTCAGGAAAGCAAGATTCCTCCAACTCCTACAGGTCGAAGCAGCTACAGTCCCTTCCTTGTGCCTACGTGTTGCATGGGAGCCCAGAGAAGCTGCAAACTTATATGAAATCACACAGCACTCGAGTAGACCCAGAGTCTCTTAAACCAAAGCAGGGAAAACGGAGTTGGTGTCTTGAGATACATTTGGAGGTAAAATCCATGCGGGTGGGGTCTGAATCAGCTCAAAGGTGTGTGATCCCTGCCCTTAGGAAGCTGAAGGAGAAGGAATGATACTCATCTGAGGCCAGCCTGGGCTACAGACTATATAATCAGATATTTGGTATCCCAGTTATGCCAGGTATCTCTTTTCTACGACTGCTCTTCCCCTACTCCCTGCTAGTTGGCCAATGAGCCAGCAAATCTCCTGAAGATTCTCACGTCTCTTTCTCTCATCTTGCTGTATGCGTTCTGGGGTTGCAGATGCATGGCCCTGAGTCCAGTTTTTCATATGCATTCCAAGGATCAAACTCAGGTCATCTAAACAGAATCTCTTTACATATCTACATAGCCCTGGCTCTCTTGGAACTCACTAGGTAGACCAGGCTGACCTCAATCTGATAGAGACCGGCCTGCCTCTGCTTCCCAAGTGTTAGGATTAAAGGCCTTCACCACCAGTTTTGGGATATTTTGACTTTTAGAACCCAGAATTTCTCTTCCCAAATGGCTCTGTGGGCGTCTCCCCTGCAGTTCTCGCATAGGCAGGTACAGCCCCGCCCAGCTTGAGCCGATGGGCGCATCTCTATCGCCACCTGGCGGCTGCTATGAACATAGCAGCCTCTCCAGGAGAGGCAATGTGAGGTCTGAACTATGAGGAATTCAAGGGTGGGGCCCTCTTTTCTCCCGTTCCTAGGAAAGGTAAACCCCAGAGCTGAGCCAATCCTGTAACTGTCCTCCTAGCAATGGTGGACGTCATCCCTAAGGAGGACAAGTTGGATTCGGGACCTGAAGAGCGTACATTTATCTCCAAGTGCCACACAAAGTTGGGTGCCCAACGCTCGGCCTGCAATCCAGCAAGAATCATTCTTGACCCTGTTATGCTCATGTGTGTGAACTGAGGCTGAGTGAGGAACAACTGACACCTCTACCCTGGCCCAGTGCTCTTAAATCTTAAGGCATGCCTCTCCCTAGCCTGGGGTCACAAATACCTTCAATGCCACTAATACCCGATGACGAAGGACACATTTCACTTCTCTATCCAATGGCTGCTTTTATTTGGAGGGAGAGAGTTAGATTCGAGAAGGGATCTCCTTGCTCACCCAGTCCTCTGCCGGGGCTCAGATTGAAAGCTCACATTCTAGGTCCTCCTGTGGCATCCCATGCACTGCCGGCGGTTTCTGCAGAGGTGTGGGGGAGGGGAGCACCTTAGGGTGGTCGTGTCAGAATTGGGAGGAAGCATCTCGGACCGGACTCCTCTCACCCGCCCAGCTGCATCCTACCTGTAACCCCCCCAGTTCCCAGGGGATCTGCAGAGTCACTTCTGAAGGTCCACAGATGCAACTGTGGGAATAATAAATATCATATCGTTCAGTACATTAGGCTGCAAGCTCAGACACTAATAAATACTTTGTCCATGTCCTAGGAAGCTAACCCCACCATGTCCCCACTGACCAAAGCCAGCTGCCACCACAGGACCTTTGCACTACCTGTGTTCTGTGTCTGGTGCACCTGCAAGCCAAGACATTCGGTCCGGAGCCGGGCGTGGTGGCGCACGCCTTTAATCCCAGCACTTGGGAGGCAGAGGCAGGCGGATTTCGAGTTCGAGCCAGCCTGGTCTACAGAGTGAGTTCCAGGATAGCCAGGACTTCACAGAGAAACCTGTCTCGAAAACCAAAAAAAAAAAAAAAAAAAGACATCGGTCACTGTCACAGTCAAAGCCCGTCAGCAGGAGACATCTGCGAGTCCATACAGCTTGGATGGACAAAATTGTCCAGGTACAAACTCAAAAGTGCCCCTGTGTGGAGTAGTACTACTGAGGAGGTGTGTCCAGATCCATGCAACTGGGTAGCAGCGTAGAGACTGACAGACCAAGAGTAAAATGTCCCTAATGGCCTGCTGTTACCCTCAGAGCTATTGGCTCCCAGCTCCAGACCCACTAGTCTCCTCTGAACCACAGGATGCAACTATAAACTACATTTCCCAGAGTCCCTGGCAGCGAACTTCCTGTTAGATTTTGCCAACAGGAGGCACCAGAGCTCAACTTGTCTGTGGTGGACCTCCCTCTGGGACACCAATGAGAACACCTTCATACTTTGAAAAAATAATAATAATAACAATAATGCTAGGCAGTGGTGGTACAGATCTTTAACCCCAGCACTGTGGGAAACAGAGACAGCCAAATCTCTGTGAGTTCAAGACCAGCCTGGGCTACATACTAAGTTCCATACCAGCCTGGACTACATAGTGAAACCCTGTCTCAAAACAAACACTACAAGCCGGCCAGCAGTGGCGCACCGCTGTCATTGCTGCGCTCAGGAGTCGCTTAGGAGTCCCAAGCGGTCCTCTCTCCCAAGTTCGAGTCCAGCCTGTGCCCTGGGGAAAAAAAACAAAACAAACACTACAGACAGGAACTGAGCCATCTCTGCAGCCCCCAGGGAGGTTTCTCTATTTTCAGTTATCTCTGCAGGTTTCGGTTTGTGCAGATGAGTGCAGATGCCTACAGAAGCACAAGTGTCAGACCCCTGAATCTGGAGTTATAACATGATCCTCGTGAAGCCCTCAGTGGGTGCTGGGAACTGAACTTGGGTCCTCTGCAAGGCAGCAGTACATGTCGTTAGCCACTGAACCATCTCTGCAGCCTTTATTTATTTATTTGTTTATTTATTTATAGACAGGGTCTGACTGTAGTCCAGGCTGGCCTAGAACTCCCAGTCTTCCTGCCTCAGCTTCTAGAGTGCTAAGACACAGGAATAGGCTACCATACCTCGATAGAAATACTTTCTACAAAACTGTCTGCACTGAATATATTTTCTTCTCCATTTTTTTCTTCTCCCTAAGCAATAAGCACAGTAACACACTGCATATCGTTTTTATCCTGTGCATATCCCAAGTCACTTACAAATGAGTGGGGGCTTTTTTCTTCTTATTTTCGTGTGGTTCCTCCACATGCCAAGACACTTTTGCAGAGATCAGAAAACAGGATTTGCAGGACTCAGGTGTCCCCTTTCATTGAGTGGGTGCCAGAAATTAAACTAGGTCACCAGGTTTGGAAGCCCCTTTACCTCCTGAGCATCTTGTCAGCCCTTTTTTTTTTTTTTTTTTTTTTTTTTTTGCTTTGGTTTGTTTTTTTTTCCTGAGATAGGAATTATCTGTGTGATCCTGCCTGTCCTAGAACTCACTCTATAGACCAGGCTGGCCTCTAGAGATCCACCTGCCTCTGCCTCCTGAGTGCTGGAATTAAAGGCCTGAGCCATCACTGTCCAGCTCTATGTTTTGTTTATTAAGAAGGATTCAGGCAGCCGGGCGGTGGTGACGCACGCCTTTAATCCCAGCACTTGGGAGGCAGAGGCAGGCGGATTTCTGAGTTCGAGGCCAGCCTGGTCTACAGAGTGAGTTCGAGGATAGCCAGAGCTACACGGAGAAACCCTGTCTCGAAAAAACAAAAAAAAAAAAAAAAAAGAGATTCAGGCTATCCTAGACTTACTATGTAGCCCAGGCTGGCCTTGAAATCACAATGATCCTCCTTTCTTGTCTTCCCAAGTGCTGGGATTACAAGGGTGAGCCACCAAGACTGGTCCTTGATGCATGTGGCTGAGATATCCAGGCCTCACCGGTTTACCTTGGAGGGTGTAGAAGAATAGAACAAGAAATAAGGTTTTGCCACTAGGTGGCGCCAGAGAGCGGCCTCTGGCCTGCTAGTCTCGCCCTGACCGGACCTCTCCAGTTTCTGTGCTGACTCTGCCCAGTCCCTCAACCTTTCTTTCTACCTTCACTTCCTTTCTGCTCCTACCAGACAGAGCCTCAGCTGCCTCACCCACCCTCCTATTGAGCAGCCGACCCCACCACTCCTGGTTCCTTCTGGCCAAGTTGTTTAAACCTCCCTGCACTTGGGGAGGACTCGGAGCTGGAGAGATAGTGCAGTGGTTAACAGGCTCGCCGCTCTTCCAGGGGCCTCAGGTTTAACTCTCAGAACCCACACGGGTGCTCACAGCTACATGTACCTGAGGTTCCAGGACGGCCAGTGGCCTTTTCTGACCCACAAGGGCATCAGGCACACGTCCGGTGCACAGATATACATGCAAGCCAGCATCCGTATACGTGTGAAAATAAAAATGAAATTTAGGAAGAAAGAAAGAAAAAGAAACTGTGAAGGTCATGGGGAGAATTCTCCATGGTCCCCTGGAGAATTTGGGTAGAGCGTCAAACACATGCACAAGAGGACCACAGGATCAATTTCTTTCTTTTTTGTTTTGTTTGTGTGTTTTTCAAGACAGAGTCTTAGTGTGAAGCTCTGACTATCCTGGAATTTTCTATGTAGACCAGGCTACCCTTGATCTCACAAAGGTCTATCTGCCTCTGCCTCCTGAGCACTGGAATGGGCGTGACCCATTACATGCAGACATATTGGCAGACAGCTTTAATCCCGGCACTTGGGATTTGGGAGGCAGAGGGAGCGACAGGCAGAGCTCTTTGAGTTCCAAGCTGGCCTGGGATACATAATGACACTCTGTTTCAATTTTTATTCATTTATTGTCTTCCCTCCACCCCCCACCCCACCCCCGTTTGTGCATGCCCACGTGCACCTGGGCAAGCACACACGTGGAGGTCAGAGACAACTCTGGAAGACTGTTAGCTTCTCTTCTTCCACCATGGGTTCTGGCCATTGAACTTAATTAGGGCTTCCGGCTTACACCGCAACACTCCCTACGCCACCTTGATGGCCCTGGCCTGGAACTTTCTGGCCTCTGGCTTTAGCCGCCCCACCTGAGTCCTGGAATCCCAGGCATGTGCCACCAGGCCTGTCCTCTTTGCTCTTCTGTCTTTGGAGCCCACATCAGCCCACACTGTCCTTTCTACCTCAGGGGTTCCTTGCGCTTCACACCTGCCCCAGACGTCCTCACTGCCCAAACAGGCTGATGAGGTTCCGGCCACCTGGAATTGGAGTCTAAGTGATCTGCCCAACTGGGTCCTGCTAAGTGTGCTGGCCTTGTGCCTTACCTGGAGTGACCCAGGCTAAGGGACAGGACAAGACTAGAGACTGGACCTTGGGACTGGCTGGCCCCATTCTTTAGAAACATAAGCCTTTACAGCTAGCCATGAACTAGTCACAGTGAGCTGATCCCTCCCACCTTACCACGACTTCCCGTCTCCCAGAGGGACTGAGGCAAAGGAGGCTCAATACAGCAGACTCCTTTGTTAAGCACCTACTGTGTACCTGGGACTCATGCCTCAGCCTGTGTGTCACAGTTTCATGACAACCACTAGGCTGGTGGCTCTCAACCTGCTGGGTCACATATCAGATACTTGCAATTTGTAACAGTAGCAAAATTACAGTTATGAAGTAGCAACCAAATAACTTGCTGGTTGGAGGTCGCCACCGCATGAGGAACTGTATAAAGTTCTTCTCAGCATTAGGAAGGCTGAGAAGCACTGCTCTAGAGCGATTAGTGCCTTCTAGCCTAGAAGAAGCAGAAGACAGAAGGGGTAGCTCACTCACTTCAGGTTAGCCATCTTGTCTCCTTGTTTCTAGTATCAAGATTTTCTTTTCTTGAGGCAGGGTCTCACTGTCGCCCTGGCTGGCTTGGAACTTGGTATGTAAACTGATGGTCCTTGAACTCCCTCCTGCCCCTCTGTC
Source organism: Mastomys natalensis (assembly GCA_021653895.1). NCBI lineage: Eukaryota > Metazoa > Chordata > Mammalia > Rodentia > Muridae > Mastomys > Mastomys natalensis. The sequence goes on along the minus strand of JAJTUV010002622.1, from coordinate 46,770 downwards.
TCTATAGTGCTAGGATTACAGACATGCATGGCCCGCCACACCCGGGTATGACATTTCCAATCTATGGAAACGTACCTGAAGAACTATAACCATGGTGTCCACAGAGCAACCGATTCTTCCCCGGGGGAAAAGCACCGGCAGGATTCGATTCCCAGCATCCACATGGTGGCTCACAACTGTCCGAAGCTCCAGCTCTGATGCCTTCTTCTGGCTTCCACGGGTGCAAAGACCCATGCCCGTAAAAATAAATAGTTTTTTAAAACCCCCAAATCCAAACAGGTCAGTGCCTACCTGGATACAGAACAGGTTCAGGCCAGCCTGGACGACTTATTGAGATCCTGTCTCAACATAAATGGTTAAGAAAATACAAAATAAGCCACGTATTACGGGACAGAGCGTTAATCTCAGCACTGAGGAGGCAGAGGCAGTCAGAGCCTGTTTTACAGGGCTCTTGGAAGGTGGAGGGAGACTGGAGATCACCTCAAGGGCAAGCTGTATACCGTTTACCCCAGCACTCCAGAGGCAGGTACACTGATGAGTTTGAAGCCAGCCTGGTTTTTATAGTGAGTTCTAAACCAGCCAAAGCTACACAGTAAAATCCTGTCTCAAAAACCAAACACAAAGCAAGAAAGAGTTCAAGACCAGCCTGACCTACACAAGATCTTATTTCAAAGAAGGACAGCCTAGAACATTCAGATGGGAAACACTGGCCTAGCATGGATGAGGTACCAGCTCCTACCCCTAGCACTGGGGGATAAAACCACAGCCAACGACAACACACAATGCCCTCCTAACCTCTCTATTCAAGCTCCCTCCCTGCTCCAGGGTAACAGCTGTGTCTCCTGGAAGCCCTTCATGCATTCCTAAACCCAGAGTAATGGCTCATTCTTGTGATCCCAGCACTCCGAGGCTGAGGCAGGCTAGCCTGGGCTATACAGAGTGAGACCACCCGCCCCCCACTCCATCCCCACTTTCTCAAACACAAGCCCGGGTGTGTGCCTGCGAACCCTCCGCGGCCCCTCTGCAGGACAGGGGCCGGGCATCGCAGGTTCCCTTAGGGGAATCGGGGCCATTTCGAAAGGCAGGACCACACCTCGCATCCCCTGCGGGCTCCACTCTCGAAACGGGAAGTCGGCGGAGGAAGTCGCGCGGGCAGCCGCTGGCCGCCGCATGACTAAGTTTGGCGCGACCTGCGCTCCTTGCCTTTTATGGACGACTCGTGGGCAGCGGCCGCGGGCGGGGACCAGAGGGAGGGACGCCCCAGCCCCCCAACCCTGCCAAACCCCAGTTCCCACTACAACCCAGCCGCTCGCCGCTCTCCCCCATCTGCAGGCCAGGCCCGCCCTCCTTGAAGTACAGAAAGGGAAACTGAGGCTGTGAGCTTAGATGGAGACCTCCAAGTACTTGAGGCCAGAGGACAGCCAAAGGCCCAGCTCTCCAGCCCCTTGGCCTGGTTGGATGACTGACATTCCCAAGGGGGGTGGGGAGGAAGGCAGGGCTGAGGTTCTTCAGGGAATTGAACCCAGGGCCTAGAACATTCCACTGAGCTGTAGCCACAGCCTTCCTTTTTCTTTTCTTCTTTTTAAAAGATAGTATTTATGGCCAGGTATGGTGACACTGGCCTTCCAGCAACTGGAGAGGTATTGGCAGGCAGATCTCTGTGAGTTCGAAGCCAGTCTGGTCATAGAGAGCCCAGGACAGCCAGGGCTACCTAGTGAGACTCTCTCTCAGAATAAACCAACAGTAACCAACTACAGCTATTTGCATGTCACTTTTTTTTTTTTTTTTTTTTTGTTCGACATTTCCTTAGTGGTCTGATTCTTTAGCCAGTGTCATCATATCGCTTTGCTCCATTATTACGTACCACGCGCATCTTTTTTTATTATTATTTTATTATTTTTTAGGCAAAGTCTCGCTGCATATTCTTGGCTAGTTTTGAAATCACAGAGATTCGTCTGCCTCTGTCTCCCCAAGTGCTGGGATTAAAGCCCTGTGAACACACACCCCTAGCTAAGATTTATTTATTTGGTGGTTGTGGGGGTGGAATCGGGTCTCATTGTGTAGACCTGGCTGGCCTGGAACTCACAGAGATCTGCCTGCAAAGCGTGTGGCATAGAGTAGCAGCCACACGTCTGGCAATTCATTTTATGTTTGACCATGTGTATGGTGTGTGTTTGTACGTGGGTATGTGCATGTAACTGCTGGTGCCCTTGGGGCCAGACACACTTGATCCCTTGGAATTAGAGTCACAGGCGGTTGGGAACCACCTGACATGGCTGCTGGGAGCCAAACTCAGGTCCTCTGAAGATCAGCAAATGCTCCTAACCACTGAGTCATCTCTCTAGATCCCTATCAGTCATTTGTTTTTGAGATCGGGTTTCACATAGCCCAGGCTACCCTGAGCTCCCTATGTAAGCAAGGATGACCACTAATTTCTGGTCCTTCTGCCTTCACCTTCCAAGTGCTGGCATTATGGACAGGCATCGTCAATCTGGTTTACTCCACACTGCGCTGAGGTTCTGAGTCCCACATCTCACGCCTGCTAGATCAGCGCTCTTCTGAGGGAGCTATGGCCCCCGCGCCCTCCAACCCTCTTTAACTTTTATTTTGGGACAGAGCCATGCTGCTAAGTTGACCATCAGTAGGGCTGGAGTGGGTGCGATGAGCTTCCAAGTTTTTATCCTGGCCTCGCTGTGTCTGCCGTCCTTCATTGTCTCGGAGGAGTAGGCTCCTCAAAGGAGTTTGAGCCTTGGCCGGAAGCACCCCTGCTGACAAACAGGGAAACTGACGTTGTAAGCTAAAATTGGTATGGAGAGGCTAACGCAGGAGGATTGCTGTCAGTTCAAGGCCAGTGTGGACTGCACAGTCAGTTTGAGGTCAGTCTCATTTAGAGAAAGACTTGCCTCTAAAAACACTGATGGAAGCTAGACATGGTGGCCCTCACCTATAGGCACAGCACTTAGGAGACAGAGCCAAGAGGAGCACTGCAATTTGGGGGGCGAGCCTGATCAAGCCTGATCAAGTAGGCGAGCCTGCATCAAGTTCCTGGCTAGCCAGGGCTACATGACTAGATCTCCACTCAAACAAACAAACAAAAACAAAGGATAATAAGGACAAACTCCCAGCTGATCCCGGTGGCAGGAGCCTGTCATCTCAGTTGCTACTGAGGCAGGAGGATTAGAAGTTCAAAGCCAGAGGCGGATTTCTGAGTTCGAGGCCAGCCTGGTCTACAGAGTGAGTTCCAGGACAGCCGGGCTACACAGAGAAACCCTGTCTCGAAAAACCAAAATAAATAAATAAATAAATAATAAATAAATAAATAAATAAAAAAATAAAAAAAAAAAAAAGAAGTTCAAAGCCAGCCCTGGCAACTTAGTGTAACTCTGTCCTGAGAGGAAAAGGGAAGAGAGGCTGGAAGGCTGTTGCTCAGTCTGATAGAGCTCTCATATGTGAAAGGCCCTAGGTTCAATGTTCAGCAGGGTCCGGGGAAGGAGAGGGGGAGACAGGAGAGAGCGCAGTGAGCACCCAAGGTAGGGGCATCTTTTGCCTATGACACCCTAATTGCCATGAATCCACCGCCCAGGTCTGTCTACCCTGGGGCTTCAGTCAGTATTTTCTGCCCAATTTGGGATCAAGAGAGGAGACAGAGAGAGAGAGAGTGAGTGAGAGAGAGAGAACCTCAAGGTTCTGTGCAGGAGCCTGTAGTGGGGGGTCCAGACAGGGATTTCATGAACCCCAGGTGTGCTGGGGTTGCATCCTGTTTCCCAGGTTGGCCCACTGCTCCCTGAGGGTAGAGGGGACAGCTGTACTGAAGCTCCCATGCCCCCTCCCTACTCTCCTCCAGAATTTAGCCTTTTAAGGAGAGGAAGTTAGGCCAAGTGGGCTGGGCCAGCTGAGGGGGTGGGGTGGGGACTGGCCTGGGCCTGCAGGGAGCCTGGGTCAGGCTGTGCTGGACAGAGACAGGCAGGGGGGCTGCCTGGCTTATCTCCAGAACTGAGATAGATAACTGTAGGATTCTCAGAAGGCGCCGAGCCAGGCCCGCATGAGCCGCTGGATAACCATCTGATAAGACAAGACGTAGTCACCTGCCCCAAAGCCCTGTGACAGGGAGCCAGTGAGTCTCAACCCAAGCCTTTCAAAGAGGCACTAACAAACTGACAACAAAAAATCCAGCTGCGCCTGGTAGCCAAAGTCTGTTATCTCAGTTACTGAGGCAGGAGGCTTGAAAGTTCAAAGCAGGCCTTGGCAACTTAATATGACTCTGTCCCAAGAAAAATAATACAGGAGAACTCCCCTTTACTGGGGTTCTTCAGTGCACCCCCCAACAGCCTCAGGACTTCTTCCACTCTCATCAATCAAGAGTCCTCCTTGCCACCCAGTTCCTCTGTCACCCAGCTGAGGCCCAGGGCTGAGACCAAAGCGTTATAGGCCCTGGAGGAGGGGTGTGGTGGTCCTGTCCCTGAACCTGAGCTGTGAGTCCTGATGGAGACATTGGCATTACTGTCCTGAGTATTCCCTGGAAGGGTACTTACTCACGGATGGCCAGTCACAGAAGGCCACGAGATAGCCGGGGCTCTAGCATTGGACATGGAGCCGTTCCCGAGGTCCCAGGCTATGATTTCTCGGGAGACAGCCCCCACAATCCCAACCCCCTGTTCCAACATCCAGAAGCTGTCTCAGGGCTGTAGGACTCTGGGCCGGCTTCGCTACTGCTGCTGTGCCACCTTGGGGGTCCCCAGGGCTTGTCTGCCCCCCCCCCCAGTCTATCTCAGCCCACTTGGTATGATGTCTTGGAGAGATGGTTATTTGTTTTTTGAGACAGAATCTCTCGTAGCCCAAGCTGACTTTCACCTTGCAAAGCTGACTTTCACCTTTATAAAGGCAAGGTTGACTTCTCTGCTCTCCAGCTCCAGCCTCTCAGCTGGGGCACAGTGCTTTCCCCCCCCCCCCCCCCCTCTTTTTTTTTTTTTTTTTTTTTTTTTTTTTTTTTTTTGGTTTTTCGAGACAGGGTTTCTCTGTGTAGCCCTGGCTGTCCTGGAACTCACTCTGTAGACCAGGCTGGCTCGAACTCAGAAATCTGCCTGTCTCTGCATCCCAAGTGCTGGGATTAAAGGCGTGCACCACCACTGCCTGGCCCTTTTGGTTTTTAAAACAGGGTTTCTCTGTGTAGCCCTGGCTGTCCTGGAACTCAGAGATCTACCTACTTCTGCCTCTTGAGGGCTGGGATTAGAGACCTGTGCCACCGCTGCCAGGCTGAAGCCCCATCGTTTTAATTTCCTTTTCTATCTTGTGTGGTTTCTGTCCTTGCCTTGTGTGGTTGTGTGGTAGGTAAATGCTGGTCTTCCTAACTCTCCTGCCAGCTCTGGGTTACAGGTACAGAGGAGACAAGCTCAGGTCTGTATGGCCACGCAACAAGGACTTTGCCGTCCACCAAGATGTCTTCCAGGAGTCTCTTTTGGTCTTTTGTTTTGTTTTGTTTGAGACTGGGTCTCATGTAGTCCAGTATTTCACCTCAGTGTAGCAGACGTGACCAAACCCCACCTCTATGTCTCCAGGGCCGGGGGCCCAGGTTTCTGCCGCAGTGCCTTGCCTGGCTTAACAAACTTTATTTTGCATTGTATTTCCTTTCTTGAGACAGGTTCTCTGTATTTTTGTCTGATCTGGAACTCACTTGGTATTTCTATTTTTTTTTTTTTTTTGCTGTTTTGCGAGACAGGGTATTAACTCTGTGTGCCCGGGCTGTCCTGGAACCACTCGAGCCAGCTGGCCTCGAACTCAGAAATCCGCCTGCCTCTGCCTCCCAAGTGCTGGGATTAAAGGTGTGCGCCACCACCGCCCGGCTCACTTGGTATTTCTAGTTGGACTTTAACCCCCAGTTATCCTCCTGCCTCAGCATTTGACTAAGCGGAAAAACCAAAAAAAAAAAAAAAAATCTGTGCCTGCCTTTTCTGAGACTCTTAGCAAATACCTGCTTCCTGCCCACAGGGCCTGAATGACTGGGATGGGGAGGGGGGAGAGCAAGACATGGAGAGCCCAGCCAGAGGCTGGCGCCACACCTGGCGCACCCTCAGGGAAGGGTGACTATCACAGTGTAGGTAATAGCCTGCAACCCTCGGATGGCAGGCGGAGGCCACCTTGTGCCCGCACTTTACCCTTCGCTCTCTGCCCTGGGCTCAGGGGCCCCTGGGTGTGGATTATCTATCACCTAACCAGGAAATTTAGCTCATCAGGTGACCCCTGAACACTCTTTTCCCTCCTCTCTTACCTCCCTTTGAGGCAGATGGCCTGAGCTCCTCCCAGGAACCAGCAGTAATCAAACAGCTTGAAATTTCTGAGGTTTTGCTGGCAGCTTTGGGGATGGAGTCCAGGAAGAAACAAATGCTAGGCAGGGGCTCTACCTGAGCCACACCCCAACCCCTCACTGGGGGATTCTAGGCAGGGGCTCTACCACTGAGCCACACCCCAGCCCCTCACTGGGGGATTCTAGGCAGGGGCTCTACCACTGAGCCACACCCCAGCCCTCACTGGGGGATTCTAGGCAGGGGCTGTACCACTGAGCCACACCCCAGCCCTTCACTGGGGGATTCTAGGCAGGGGCTCTACCACTGAGCCACACCCCAGCCCCTCACTGGGGGATTCTAGGCAGGGACTCCACCACTGAGCCACACCCCAGCCCCTCACTGGGGGATTCTAGGCAGGGGCTCTACCACTGAGCCAACCCCAGCCCCTCACTGGGGGATTCTAGGCAGGGGCTCTACCACTGAGCCACACCCCAGCCCTCACTGGGGGATTCTAGGCAGGGACTCTACCACTGAGCCACACCCCAGCCCCTCACTGGGGGATTCTAGGCAGGGGCTCTACCACTGAGCCACACCCCAGCCCTCACTGGGGGATTCTAGGCAGAGGCTCTACCACTGAGCCACACCCCAGCCCCTCACTGGGGGATTCTAGGCAGGGGCTCTACCATGAACCACACCGCCAGCCCCCATGGGGAATTCTAGGCAGGGGCTCTACCACTGAGCCACCCCCAGCTCCCTCACTGGGGGATTCTAGGCAGGGGCTCTACCACTGAGCCACACCCCAGCCCCATGGGGGATTCTAGGCAGGGGCTCTACCACTGAGCCACACCCCATCCCCTCACTGGGGGATTCAGGCAGGGGCTCTACCACTGAGCCACACCCCAGCCCCTCACTGGGGGATTCTAGGCAGGGGCTCTACCACTGAGCCCTCTTTTTATTTTTAATTTTGAGACTGGCCTGGGACTCACTGTGTAGCTTTGATCTTCCTGCCTCAGCCTCCCTTGTAGCTAGGACAATGACAGGCCTGTGCCTCCTGGCCCAGCCCTTGATAACCCTCAGAGGTCTCTGGCCAGCTGCCAGGAGACAGCCACCCCTCAGGTTAGACTCAGTCCCTCCTCATCTCATCCAGGAGAGCACAGCCACACCCAGCACCCCAGAGAAGTCCTAGATCTCCATATTGGAGCAAGGTACACACAACCCTGGATTACCTGTATGCTGCCTACCTCTGACATTTCCATGGATACTGTTTCAAATTACAAAGCACCAGAAAAAACAAGGTTTCCTGGGACTCATCACTGGGGGATGCCGTTAACTCCGACTCTTGCAGATGACCTGGGTCGGTTTCCAAGAATGCACGTGGCTGCTCACATCTGCCGGTAATTCCAGTTCCTGGAAACTGACACCTCGTCTCACCTGTGAGTTCCTGCACACATGTGGTGCACATACGCACACTCCGGCACACAACATACATACGAAATGAAATAAGTACATATTTTTAAAACACTTTTTATTCGATTTATGCATTTTATTTTATGTGGGAGTGTTTTACCTGCATGCATGCTTTGGGACCCGTGCAAATCAAAAGGGGGCGTCAGATTCTCTGGAAGTGGAGTTCTGGGTGATTGTGAACCACCATGTGGGAATTGAATTCAGGTCCTCTGCAGAGAAACAACAAATGCGCTTAACCTCTGAGCTGTCTCTCCAGCCCATTCTATTTTTATTTATTTATTTTTTGAGATCCCTTTAGCCGTATTAGTCTTCTATTCATTATTATCATTATTTATTATGAAGATCATTTATTTTGCAAACCCAGGCCTTTCCTACGCTAAGCCTGGGCTCTACCTGAGTTTAATGCATAGCCCTCTTAGGTCCTTACATTACACTTAACTATTTACGTATTTATTATTGCGGGCATGAGCTTGTGCGTGCCCCGACACACATGTAGAAGGCAGAGGACAGCTTTCAGATTTGAGTTCTATCCTTTTACCATGTGGCTTCTGGAGACCCAACTCGGGTCATCAGACTTGGCAGCAAGCCAGTGCCTTTACCCACTGGGCTGTCCTCTTGTCCCTGGGGACTGTTTATCAAGTTACCTGTATTCTGAAATGCTGGCTCAGTCTTTTCCTTTCGTCACACACTCTCAGCGGCTTCCCCATTGCCCTTTAAGAACAAAGTCCCAGTCGCAGAGAGCCCCGGCCATCCCAATACCTGGAGAAGCAACCTTGCCCAGGCATTTGGGGACATCAGCAAATCTCCAGGCTGCTACAGCACTTTATCCCCTCCTGGATGAGTTCCAAAGCCACATTGTGCTGGGTGGCCCTGGGTGGCCCTAGCCTCAGTGACAGTCTATCCTGTGGGTATAAATTTGTGGGTTCTGGATGGCAAGGCATATGTGTGGAGGTCGTATTTCAAGAATCAAGTCTCTTTTTCCATTCTGTGATCCCAGGCATCAGAACTCAGGTCATCAGCTTTTCGGCAAGTGCTCTTGGTGAGCCTGCCATCTTGTCACTCTGTCTCCAGTCCTCTGTTCTAGGGCATGGCTCCCAGCTTCCATCAAGTTTTTTATTTTTTTTTGTTGTTGGTTGTTGTTTTGAGACAGGGTTCTCTGTGTAGTCCTGGTGCCTGGCAACTCATCTAGAACAAGGCTGCCTCGAACATTCGAATCCTCCTGCCTCTGCCTCCTCAAGTGCTGATTAAGGCGTGCGTCCACACTGCCCGGCTACCATCAAGTTTTTTATTTTAGTTTTGAGACAGGGTCTCATGTAGCCCAGGATAGCCTCAAACTCTCTATGGAAACAAAACTGACCTGGAACATTTGCTCCTCCTGCCTCTACCTCCCCAAGGCTAACATTAGAGTTGTGTGTTGCCACACCTGGTTTGGAGCTTACACCCACAGGGCTACTGACTGTTGGGCACACACTCTACCCTCTGTCACGTTCCTCAGGTAGCCCAGGAGGCTCTCACCTCTTTTTTTCATTTTTTTTTTCCCTAAGATAAAGTTGATTTGTGTAGCTCTAGCTGCCCTGGAACTCACTCTGTATACCAGGTTGGCCTCAAATTCACAGAGATCCACCTGCCTCTGACTCCCAAGTGCTAGGTTTAAAGGTGTGTGTCTGGCTTGTTTTCAAATTTTTAATTTTGTGCATATGGGTATTTTGCCTTCATGCATGTCTGTGCACTGCTTGCTTGCATGGTTGGTGCTTTCCAGAGGCCAGGAGAGGCTGTCTGATCCCCTGAAACTAGAGTTACAGATGGTTTGTGAGCTGCCATGTGGGTGCTGGGAATCAAACCCAGGTCCTCTGGAATCAGCGCCCTTACCCTGCTGAGCCCTCTCTTCAGCCCCACTTCACTCTTACCCCTCCGATCTCCAGAACCCAGGCTGAGTGAAGGCATGGGAGCCTCCACTTCCCTGTCAGATAACGGAATCTCAATTTGAGGTCCAGCATGTCCCCTCAGGGCCAAGAATATAATGACCCTCTGACCTGCCTTTCCCAAGCTGTGCCCCAGAATTATCAGTATCAAAGGGGATGAGCAGGCAGTGACAGGAGGACTCCCCAACTAATTCCGACAGTGAACCCAGCCCTCACCTGCCTGGCTCTTTCTCAGGTGGATATGGACAGCCTGGGTGTTGGTCAACACAATAGTATGAAGCCCAGTTCATCTTAGGAAAGCCTCTCTAGACACTTCCTAAAGTGTCTACTACCTCAGGAACCAGCAGTTCCCCAACATGCCCTTCTGTCCACCTCTCCAAATCCACTCCTTGGTGGACTCCTATTTAGACCATAAAACCCACTCCAAAAGACCCTTGACCTTTGGCAAGGCCCCCTTCCAGCTGCACTGTCCGGGGCTGGCTCCTCCCACATTCTGGGATATCAGACTTCATTGCTTTCCCTGGGGCCCCTGGAGAGCAAGGCTGGAGTCTGAACTGTGAGTACTGTGGGTGAGTCACTGGCTGCTCACAGAGCTCAGGACTTCCTGTGACACACCCCTGTTCCCTGCTGCCAACATCCGCTGTGTGCTGTAAGCACCAAGCTAGCTCAGTCCTTTCCTCCCGGGCCTGGGTGGTATCAGCTATCCCCGTGTCAGATACACTCCCTGCCAGGGTGTGTCACACCCTCCTGGACAGGGACATCTCCCCAGACAGTTATCACACAATAACTGTCAGCCCATCCCCCTTCTTCCCTACCTCTTTTCCTTTCCTTTCCCTCCCTCCCTCTTCCTTCCTTCCTTCCTTCCTTCCTTCTCTCTTCCTTCCTTCCTCTGTCTTTCCAAACCAAAACATAAAATAAAAAAGACAAAAGACACAGCCTGGCCAATGGGGAGGCCTACAGTTGGCAGGGCTGGGTGTGATCACGACAGGAGCAATTTCAGTTCTGAAGACACAGGAAGGACAAAGGAGCTTATATCTATTTGTTTTAAATATACAATCATTTTGCTTCATATATATATATATATATATACACACACACACACACACACACACACACACACACACACACACTAGTGGTTGTTTTTTATATTTTTAAATTGTATTTTGTGTGTGTGAGTGCTTTGCTTGTGTGTCTGTGCACCAGCACTCATATGCTGGGTGCCCACGGAAGCTGAAAGAGGTCACGGGATCCCCTGGAACTAGAGTTGCAGTTGTTTGTGAGCCACTGAGTGGGTGCTGGGAACTGAGCCTATGTCTCTGTTTATTTGTTTTTCAAGACAGGGTTTTCCCTCTGTAGCCCTGGCTGTCATGGAATGTGCTTTGTAGATCAGGCTGGCCTCCAACTCAGAGATCCACTTGTCTCTGCCTCCTGAGTGCTGGGGTTGAAGGTGTGCACCACCACCCGGCTATGGCCAGGGCTCTTAACCACTAAGAGGTGGCATGACGGGATCTCAGTTGGGCTTCCTATTGCTGTGATGAAACACAATCAAATTGAGGAGGAAAGGGTTTATTTGGGTTATGCTCCTGCATCATAGTCTGTCACTGAAAGACGTCAGGACAGAAAGTCAGACAGGGCAAGGGACCTGGAGGCAGTGGCTTGCTCCTCATGGCTTTCTCAGCCTGCTTTCTTGTAGAACCCAGGACCACCACCTCAGGGTGGCACCACCACCATGGACTGGGTCCTCCCTCATGGATCAGTAATTAAGAAAATGCCCCATAGGTTTGCCTATAGCCTGGTCTTCCGGAGGGATTTATCAATTGAGGTTCCCTCCTCTCTACTTAAGCCTGTATCTGGTTAACATACAACTATCCAGCACAGCTCACCCGTGCATCACACATTAGTATAGACTCACAATGTAAAACAGTTCATAATGTTAAGTGCTTACATTGTTTACCATGTTAAATGTTAAAACATTTACAACTTTAAAAGTCCCACAGGCCGGGCGGATTTTTTTTCCCATCTTATATGCATTGCTTGCATGCATGTCTGTGTGAGGATGTCAGATCCTGGAGTTACAGACAGTTGTGAACTGCTATGTCCAGTGCTGGGATTTGAACCTGGTTCCTCTGGAAGAGCAATCAGTGGTCTTTACTGCTGAGCCATCTCTCCAGTCCCTGCACTCTGGATTTTTTTTTTTTTTTTTTGGTTTTTCGAGACAGGGTTTCTCTGTGTAGCCCGGGCTGTCCTGGAACTCACTCTGTAGACCAGGCTGGCCTCGAACTCAGAAATCCGCCTGCCTCTGCCTCCCAAGTGCTGGGATTAAAGGCGTGCGCCACCACCGCCCGGCTGGATTTTTTTTTTTTTTTTTTTTTTTTTTTTTTTTTTTGGGTTTTTCGAGACAGGGTTTCTCTGTGTAGTCCGGGCTGTCCTGGAACTCACTCTGTAGACCAGGCTGGCCTTGAACTCAGAAATCCGCCTGCCTCTGCCTCCCAAGCGCTGGGATTAAAGGCGTGCGCCACCACTGCCCAGCATCAGTGAAACCTTAAAGGGACGGAGGTGACAGGTATGTTCCTGGGAGCCTGACCCTTCTGGGCTTTTGGCCCCTAGTACTGTCTGAAGCTGGCTTGCCACAAATCCCAGTGTGGATCTGGACTCTTTTCCCAGCCTGGTCCCTCCATGTATCAGTCCCCAGCCCCAGGTGTATTTGTGTCCCATGCCTCTGCTACTCATATGGATGGTATGGTACAAGTTGATTCTTTAATCTCAGCACAGGGGAGGCAGAGGCAAGCATATCTCTGTGAATTTGAGGCCAGCCTGGTCTATATAGTGAGTCCCAGGCCATCCAGGACTAAATAGGGAGACTTTGTTTCAAAAAAGCAAAAACAAGCAAAACACCCCAGAAAAGTCAAGACTGAGCTCTGTTAAGCAGTGTACAGTGGTGGTTTTCCTGTGGGCAGTGTATAGCATGGAGGTCCCCATATGTCCCCAGCAGCTGGCATGGGACTGTGGGTTCTAGAGGCACAGGAAGCCTAGACAGCTGGGCCAGGCCTGTTATGCATCAGACAGCTCCAGTTCCTGGCTAGGCCAGAAACAGGCTGAGATTTCTGGCTGGGAAAGGCCTAGTTACAAGGTGACCCGCCTGTGGCTGATCGACTTTCCAACTTGGGTCAGGCCCAGGCCCTGGGGCTACAGGAGCCCAGCCCGTGCCTGCGGAGCCACCGCACACCCATTGAACTGGGCCTCAAAAACTGTGGCACCCTAAAATCCAAGACTTTATGAAAGACCTAAAGGCTTGCTATGGTACCATGGTACACTCCAGACAATTATGTTCTGGTACATTCTGGTAAAGATTGTATTGTGTACCCGTGTATTTTATTTTCTTTTCCCTTTTTTTTTTTTTTTGAAGGAGGGGGTTGAGATGGGGTTTCTCTGTGTAGCCCTGGCTATCCTGGAACTCACTCTGTACACCAGCCTGGCCTTGAACTCACAGACATCTGCCTGCCCCTGTCTCTGCCTGTGCCTCTGCCTCTGGAGTGCTCGGCTTAACGGCATGCGCCACCACCAGGTTTTTTGTTTTTGTTTTTTTTTTTTTTTGGTTTTTCGAGACAGGGTTTCTCTGTTTGCCCTGGCTGTCCTGGAACTCACTCTGTAGACCAGGCTGGCCTCGAACTCAGAAATCCGCCTGCCTCTGCCTCCCAAGTGCTGGGATTAAAGGCGTGCGCCACCACTGCCCGGCTTGTTTTTTTTTTAAAGGAATTTTTGTTTTATTCTGTGTGCATGTTGTTTTGCCTGCATGTATGTCTGTATGTCACATGTGTGCCTGATACCCTTAGAGGCTAAAAGAAGGTGTTGGATTTCCCTAGGACTGAAGTTACAGACAATTTTGAACTACATGTGGGAGCTAAGAATGAAAACCAGTCCCCTGGAAGAGCAGTCAGTGCTCTTAACCACTGAGCCATCTCTAGCCACTTTGCCTCGTTTTTTTAAAGTTACATGTATTTCTGGTGTATATACTTGAAATAGCCACAGTATATGGATAGAGGTCAGAAGACAGATTGTGAGGGCCTAGGGAATTGAACACAGGTCCTCAAGTTTGGCCACAAGCGCCACAAAGCCATCTTGTTGACCCTGTTTCCATTTTTGTTCTTGTTGCTACTGTTTCCCCCCCCCCCCCCCCCCGCAGGATCTCATGTGGCACATGAACGTTTAAACACAGGGCCATTATATGCTTGGCCCATGCTCTGCCGCTGAACATCATTCCTACCACCTTATATTTTTGTTTTCTAAGCCAGACATAAATAGTACAGGCCTTTAGTCACAGCACATGGTGGGAAGGGGCAGACAGACCTCTGGAGTTCAAGGCTTGTCTTGTCTACATAGGGTTCCAGGCTGGCTAAGTCTACAAGGTGAGAACCTGCCTCGTCAATTTTTTTTAAGTTTATTTATTTATTTTTATTTTTATTTTATTTATTTATTTATTTATTTATTTATTTATTTTATTTTTTGGTTTTTTCGAGACAGGGTTTCTCTTTGTAGCCCGGGCTGTCTTGGAACTCACTCTGTAGACCAGGCTGGCCTCGAACTCAGAAATCTGCCTGCCTCTGCCTCCCAAGTGCTGGGATTAAAGGCGTGCACCACCACCGCCTGGCTTTTTTTTTTTTTTTTTTTAAGTTTAAATTTAAGATTGTATTAATAGTGTCTGTGATGTGTGCGTGGCCACGGACCTGTCACGGCAAGCCCTCGGAGGTAGGAGGACGGCTTTCAGGAGTTGGTTCTCTGCCTCTGCTGTGACTTCCAGCTAGCCAACACAGGCTGCCGGATTTGCTGAATGAAGACTTAGAGCCACTGGGCATCCGGCTGGTCCCACAGCACTCTCTGTTCTTAATATATTCATTTATCTGAAACAAGATTTCGTGGACCCCGGACTGGCCTGGAACCTGCTATGTAGTTGAAGATGACTTTGCTGCAGCCCTCCTGCCTCTGCCTTCTGAGTAGGGATACAGCACACAGCACCACACTTGCTCTACCGAGGAACCCAGAGTCTTGTGGACTTTGTTAGAGGCAAGCACTCCACCAGCTGAGCCACTTCCCAGCCCTTGTTTGTTTTGAGAGGTGTCTGTGTCTGCAGCCTAGCTTGGCCTGAAACTCACAGCCTAGTCCCATTGGTCCCTGGGCAACCCTGAGTCATTCTTCCAAGTGATTGGCTTAAGACTGAGCCAACATGACTGGCTTACCAGCCCTTTTTACTTATTTACATACTTAAACATTTTTAAAGATTTATTCATTTTATTTTATGTGTAATTGTACTTTGCCTACACATCTATGTATGTGTACCATACATGTGCCTAGTGCATAGTGGGCATCTGATCCCTTGGAACTGGAGTTACAGATGACTGTGGATGCTGGGAACTGAACTCTGACCCTCCCTAAACCACTGTCATCTCTCTGGCCCCTTATTTATTTATTTATTTATTTATTTTATTTTATTTTTTATTTATTTTATTTTTTGGTTTTTTGAGACAGGGTTTCTCTGTGTAGCCCGGGTTGGCCTGGAACTCACTCTGTAGACCAGGCTGGCCTCGAACTCAGAGATCCGCCTGCCTCTGCCTCCCAAGTCCTAGGACTCAAGGTGTGTCCTGCTCAGCCGTGCAGCCTGTTGGAACAGCTTGTTGGCTGCTTCTGTCCATGTCACTATAGCTACAAGTTCATGACCGCAATGGCCGCTCAGGTCTCTGAATAGTTTTATTCCAGAACATTCCTCTGCATCCTCCAATTCTTATATTTTTCTCTTCTCTGATATGTTCTGAGTTTCTGGAGTGGGAATTTGATATAGATGACCCATTTTTTAAAATACCTTATTATTTTCTTTTATTCTGTGTGCACCGATGTTCCTTCTCCCTGTATGTCTGTGTGAGGGTGTCAGATCTCCTGGAGCTGGAATCGCAGACAGTTTTGAACTGCCATGTGGGTGCTGGGAATTGAACCTGGGTCCTTTGGAAGGCCAGTCAGTGCTCTTTTTTTTTTTTTTTTTTGGATTTTTTTTTTTTTGTTTTGAGACCAGGGTTTCCTGTACTAGTCCGCTGTCTGGAACTCACTCTGGTAACAGGTGGCCCTCGAACTCCAGAAATCGCCTGCCTCCTAGCCTCTCCAGTGCTGGATTTAGGCGTGCGCACTAACGCTCTTCTAGCACTAGTCTTAGATGGGCTGTCAGTGTGTAACAGCTAAGCACTAGAGAGAGACTTTTCTGGCCAACACTGGGGGCAACATTAACTTAGGAGTGTAACCATAAATATTCAGGAGACAATATATCCTTTAATAAAACAACAGTAGCAGATTCCTCCCTAGGGCCTGTGATCTTCGAGCCATGGGCCTTTGACAAGGTTTACAGTCTAGGCCTACATTCCTTGCTGGTTTCAGATCCAGTCAGAAAGCAGTGGTTACCACCATAGCCTTCATGCCAATGCTACACCAATGAACACATCTTCTTTGGCAGGTCACTGTTGTAGCATGCAGGCTTGGCTGCTGGGTAATACCACTGATGCTTACCCTACCCCACCCCTGTGGCCTACATAGATAGCGCCTTCCTCCAGCACCGTGAGAGCTAGCCAGCAGAGAGGAATTTTTCAGGTCAGTTCCACCTGGATTCTTCTATGCTCTGCAACTGAAGACTAGTGAGTCTTCAGTAATAAGGTCCTACCATTTCCTTCTGGTGGACAACAGAGGATACCAGCCTTTTGAAATTTTATGTCATTTGTTTTTGAGACAGGGTCTTGCTATGTAGCTTTGGCTAGCCTGAAATTCACTAGATAGGCTGGCTTCTACCTCATAGAATCTGCTTGTCTCTGCCTCCTGGGTACGGGGTTATAGGTATGCATCACTATGGCCATTTAATTTTTTTTTTTAAATAGTCTAACCTCCCATTCTCCCAGTCATCGTGCCTCAGCCCCTGGGCAGCTAGAGTGATAGGCCCATGCCACCAAATTTGGTCTGATACTATCTCATTTGCTCATCTAAGGAATGGGGAGATTCCAGCTGACTGGGTAGGGGTGTGGCAGATTAGGGGTAGCTCCCGGTACCCTGTGGGCTCTCAGCAGGCTGGGTAGGCCAGGAGGGAAGGCATGGGCTGACCCCTAGGGCTCAGCTGAGTCAGCTGTGGCCAGACACACCTACATCTACCCAAGTCTCCCTCCCAGTTCCACTTCCTCCAAGGCTGACGTCCCTAGGTAACTACACTTCTCTACTTATGAGGGGCATTTCCAAAAGCTGGAGCAGGCAGGATTTTTATCTATTTATTTCTTATTATTTTTAGAGACAGATTGTCACAGCGTAGCTCTGGCTGACCTGAAACAAGCTGGCCTGGAACTCACAGAGGTCCACCTGCCTCTGCCTCCCCAGTGCTGGGATTAAAGGCGTGCACTACCACGTTGGTTGTTAAAGCTAAGCCCTCTCTACCAGGAAGGGGGCAAACCCCTCATACTGATCACATGACCCAGCATTGGCTTGACCTTTAGATCTTGGCTTCCTATACACTCCAGACTGCCTACTTGTTTTATTGTTTGTTTATTGTACTGGAGATGGAATCCAGAGTATTGTATGCGTTAGGGGCCACTCTTTTTTTTATTTTTTTGAGACAGAGTTTCTCTGTGTAGCTCTGGCTGTCCTAAAACTCACTTTGTAGACAAGGCTGGCCTCAAAAATCAGAGATCTGCCTGCCTCTGCCTTCTTAGTGCTGGGATTAAACATGTGCACCACAACACCCATCATGAATTAGGGACTACATTTTGCTGAGCCACATCTCCAGCTCCTCACTGTCAGGACCTAAACAGGCGCCCTACACTGAGCCTGGCCCCAGCCCCTCACTGAGGTAGTCTAGGCAGGTGCTCTATCATTGAGACACACCCTACCCCCACCCCCAGCCCCACCCCAGGAGGATTCTAGGCAAATTCTCTACCACTGAGCTATTTCTTCCAACTCTCTGAGACAGATTCTTCATGTACCCTTGGCAGACCTTGAACTGGTGATCACCTTGAATAAGTATCTGAAACAGCTGGACAATGAGCCAACTCATTGTCACCCCATAATGCTCTGGTCTACCTGGACAACCAGCAGAGGCAAGGTCAGCCTCTGGTGACATAGAGCTGGTGGCCACTCCCTTGTAGGCTGCTCATTTGGGTCCAGGGATAAGTCCACCCTCCCTCCATCCTCTGACTGCCTTTCCACTGAGTCCTGGGTAGCATTTCCATCTGGAAGCAAGGGATATGACTCCTGCTTGCCCTAGGACAGGCAGAAAGGCCTCTAATGGTGTGTTTGCAGGGGAAGACCTGGAAGTTTCTTTTCTGTTTCTGAATAAATCACTCTGAATTGAAAGTCTGGAATTCCAGAAGGTGGGAATTTTCCTGGGCCTAGGGCCAAGAGAGGTGTTTAAAAGGATTTTTCAATCTCAAGACGTAAGTTCCCATTAGGGGCAGCTCAAGCAGTGTTGCTGTTTGAGGCAGGTGCATTGTTTCGAATTGCCCTAGAAGAACAAGCCGAGATGTTCTCGTGGGTATGTTGCTTACACCAAGCTGTGTCCCTGGTACCAGGAGGTGAGAGACCAGACTTTTCAATTGTCACTGTGGTCACTGCCGCCTTACACACAGAATTCATTACCAGTGTAATCTAGTGTGGTAGCCTTGCCAGTGATGGGAAGATGGATGGGGGGGGTCTGAGTTGATGGCTCAGTGAGTAAGAACACTGACTGCAGTCGGTCGTGGTAGGCGCACCGCCTTAATCACCAGATTTGAGCATACGGACAGGCGTGGATTTGAGTCGGGCCAGTGGTTAAGAGTGAGTTCTAGGACAGCCGGGTACATAGAGAACGCTGTCTCGAAAACAAAAAAAAAAAAAAAAAAACACTGACTGCTCTTGCAGAGGACCTGAGTTCGATTCCCAACATCCTCAGGAGGTAGGTTCCAACTGTCTGGCATCTGCATTCATGTGCTACATGTAAACTCCTTCCGGCACAGTGGGTACACGTAAATGAAAGTAAACATAAACTCTTTAAAATACTTTAGGCTGGGTGGTGGTGCATGCCTCTGATCCCAACAATAAGGAAGCAAAAGCAGAATGATCTCTGTGAGCTTGAGGCTAGCCTGATCTACAGAGCTTGTTCCAGGATAGCCAAACCTACATAAAGAAACCCTGTCTTGGGAATGGAGAGATGGCTCAGTGGTTAAGAGCAATGACTGCTCTTCCAAAGGTCCTGAGTTCAATTCCCAGCAACTACATGGTGGCTCACAACCATCTGTAATGAGATCCAATGCCCTCTTCTAGTGTGTCTGAAGACAGTGTATTCATATGTATAAAATAAATCTTGAAATGGGGAAGAGAGGGAAACTTCCCTTTCCAAAAAAAAAAAAAAAAAACCTGCTCAAACACACCACACACACACACACACACACACACACACGATGAACAAAAAAACAAACAAAACCCCTACATTTGTGTGTGCATGTGTGGGGGGTGATGCATAGTGTCGTTTTGTTTTGTTTTGTTTGTTTGTTTTTTTTTTTTGAGACAGTGTTTCTCTGTGTAGCCCTGGCTGTCCTGGAACTCACTCTGTAGACCAGGCTGGCCTCGAACTCAGAAATCGCTTGCCTCTGCCTCCCAAGTCCTGAGATTAAAGGCGTGCGCCACCATAGTGTCGTTTTAATGTGGAAGTCAGAGGGCAACTTGGGGGAGTTGATTCTCTTCTTCCACCATATGGTTTCCAGAGATTGAACTTGAAAGCAAGCAAGCACCTTTGCCACTGAGCTACCTAACCAGTCCTAAGTAAAAAGTTTTGCTTTCCTTCCAGGAACCAACAAACGTTCTTTTATTTGAGGGCTATCTCAAGGCACATGCTTACTTTATTCCCATTGCACAAAACAGAGCCTGAAAAACCATACCCCCTGCCTTTTGGCTGCCGAGTAGGCAGCAGGTATGGTGACTGTGTAACTCCGCAGCTGTTTGGGAGGAAAGGGCCATCAGGTTTGGCCCCAGGCTATTCCTTTTCTGGGCCATCTTACCTGGATCACTTGCTCTCTCTAGGCCTGGGGAGGGCAGCCTGAAGCTGGCCCCAAAGGCTGAGACATTAGTCAGCTGGAGGAACCCCACTCTCTTGGACAAGCCTCCTGTATTGGCAAAGCCCTGAGGGAGTCAGGGCTATGGGAGCATGGGTGAAGAGGCAGGAAGCAGGTATCCAGTAGACTTTTCCAGTGGTACCCTATGACCAGGACCTTTGGCTTGCCCTCACTGAACCCTGGGAGATAGAAATATGTACTAAGGAGGGGGTGGGGTCAGGAATTCCAACTTCGGAGCAGTCCTTGGACCCAGTCCCCGGGGACATTCCAGAGGCCACTTTACCCAGGGAGGGGCCCTGTGAGGCAGAGGGTAGGCTGTTAGCTCAGGGCCCTGAGTACAGAGCCCTTATGGCTGGATTCTAAAGCACTGGGCACGCTGTCAGTTGTATCTCAGTGTCTGAATCTGTAAAAAGGGAGTATGTTTTCTGGAATGTTCCAGGCCCTCCCTCATTCATTGCCTTACTGACATCCTGCTGTCTGTAGGGACCCCGCCCTCTTGGACAGAGCTCTTGCCTGTATAACAGGAAGTTCCCCTCTTCCTCAATTTCTCACTTGAAAATGTGCAGCTTAGGGTCTTCCTGGACAGCTGGGCTTGAATGTCCCCAGGAGAAGTGACATGTGGCTTCCGAGAGGAGGATCAGGGAGTGGGCCCTGAATTAGGTTGTAAATATTCTTGTCCCAAGGTCTTGCAGGGAAGGGACCCTTGTGGGGGGGAATGTACTAAAGCTAAAGATGTCACCCATACACGCACTGGGCCAGGCTGTGGCTGCCAGCTGGGAGCCTGACAGTGACAGTGACAGCTCTTTGTGAGGCCAAAGTTCTCCGGAGAAGATCAGCTTCACTTCCCCTGCCTTCCCTTCCTCCACTTCCTCTTTCCCCGCACCCACCTTGCTTTCTGTCCTTACCATCTCCTGTCAGCACCTCAAACTTAACAGCTCAGGCCCCCTCCACCTCTGCTGCCTCTCAGGGTCCTCTCCTTTGTCAGGGCTGAGGACACCCAGACAGATGGCCTCTCATTCATTTCACAGAACAGAGTCCCTCAGTGTGTGTGTGTTAGTGGGAGGAAGTGGGGGTTGATGGAGCCCCTCAAAGGGCTGGCTTGTTTTATGTTGTCCGGGCTGGGGGTGGTGCTGAGTTATTAAGACTAGCTTGAATAGGCACCACGGCTGTCTTCATAAGCACACAGGAAGCTGAGGCAGGAAGAGCAAGAGTTTGAGGCTAGCCTGGGCTACATAGGGAACCACTGTTCAAACAAACAAAGACAAGCTGGGCATGGTGGTGTATGCCTATAATCACAACACTCAGGGTGATCAGTTCAAGTCTATACTCCACTATATAAATTTGAGACCAGCCTAGGCTACCTGAGACCCTGGTAAAAACAACCTCCCACCCGCCCAACTCCCAACAAACCATGAGAAATTCTTTCTCTCCCAAGAATGTGAAAGAGAACACTGGAAAATGATCATTGTAGACAAGACAGAACCCTAAGCCAGTGAGACAGACCAG
This sequence comes from Mastomys natalensis, assembly GCA_021653895.1. Lineage (NCBI taxonomy): Eukaryota > Metazoa > Chordata > Mammalia > Rodentia > Muridae > Mastomys > Mastomys natalensis. Next base: position 25,494 of record JAJTUV010002622.1, on the reverse strand, counting down.
AATTGTTTCAGAGATCGGGTGGGGCTGAAGTGCCTGCCCCTTGACCAGTCCCAGGACTGAGAGGTGACAAAGTGGCAACACAGGTCCTGCCTGGGAATCTGGTCTGCTCCAACCTAGTAAAGCTGTCTGGTGTCACACACAAGGCTCCCTCCTCATCCTGCACCCCCCCCCCATGATCCCATGATCGATGGCATCTTCTTCCTTGCACCCCACCAGGGTTCTCCTGGGAACACTCTGGGCTTTCCTTATTGACAGGCAGCACTCGCCAGGCCCCACCCCCACCTGTGAATTGCAGGACTGGCAGGTCCACAGGCAGCTGGCAAACTGCCCGAGCCACTGAGAGATACAAGGCCAGGGCCAGGGCAGTCCCATCCCCCGGAGGCAGGGAGGAGACAGCCTGGGAAAGTCCTCTCAGGGTTGGTGACTGCAGAAGACTTTTGTCAAGTTGGTTTTTTTTTTTTTTTTTTTTTTTTTTTTGTGAGAAAGATAAAGTAGCTCTGAACCTGGGGGTGTGTTTCCAGTATACAGCATATGCTGGGGGTGATGGTTTGGAGGCCTCTGCAACTTCAAAATGCCTTGCCACCAGCCTAGAACAAGGAAGCTGGCCTGGCCTCCTCATGCAGGGCCACTGTAGTCCATATAAGGATGAAGCCTTCCTTGGTTTCAACACCTACACGTTGTAAGGCAGTGAACACCTACTATGCATGTGCAAAGCCATGGCAGGCCCAGTGCATCTCACCTGAAGCACCCTTCTTGCCTAAATCCACCTTTCTGTCACTCTTTCCCAGAAGGTGTGTGTCCTTCTAAGCTAAGCGGAGGGATCCGGCTCTCAGAGAGCCCTGATCCCAAGTGTAGCTATCAGCCGAATAGCTAGCTGGGTGAGCAGAACTCTCCTACTTAGGTGAGGAGAGCAGGGAGTTCTCTCTGGAGGATTTGGGGCTCCAGTGACCACCAACTCTTCCCTGAGCAGTTTGTCACTCCCAGAGTCCCCACCGCTGGCAGATGGACTAGCGCACAGTTCAGCTGTGGCTGCACATAACAGAGGATGGATGGTGGGCCCCAGCCCAACGATGCCTGGCAGTCACCCAGAGCCACTAGCTAACGGCCCAGGCTTAGTCTTGCCTGGGTGTGATCAGGCAGTCGTCCAAAAGAGCCCGACTCCATGAGAAGTTTTGCTTGTTCTATTGAGCACAGTTCTCTTCTAGGTCCGGGGCAGGGGGTATCTGAGGCATCCTCTTGCAACACCTCCAGTCACTGGACCACCTGGGCTTGCCCTATCCTTGGGAGTATGGCCTTGAGTCTGTAAGAGGCCAAGATTCGTGAAGACCTCTCCAATGCAGAGTTCTGCTTCCAAGTTGTACCCCAACACATCTAGCAAATAGAACCCCAGCAGAAAGTCCCCCAGATCTGGCTTTCTGGCTATTGCTAGCAAGGGGGAGTGACTCTCTGCCCATTCAATCCAGGCCCCGCGTGTCCCTCAAACAAGAAGTCACACAAGTAGGGCCCGGGCCTCCATGCTGACCCTCGCCCACTTAGGTGCTCAATATTCACGTGACATCCACACCCAGAGGGTCGTGGGGTGGGTGGGTGACCCCCAGAACGCAGGCTTGGTAACTGAGACATTGAATGGGGCAGTGTCCACAAGGGCGGAGGCTATTCCTGTACATCTGGGCCTACGGAGCCAGCACCCATAGCCAAAACTCTTCATCCTCTTCCTCAATCTCGTTTTCTCTCTCGCTTTTTTTTTTCTTCTTCTTTTTTTTTTTTTTTTGCAAAAGGAGGGGAGAGGGGGTAAGAAAAAAAAAAAAAATGCTGCACTGTGCGGCGAGGCCGGTGAGTGAGCGACGCGGAGCCAATCAGCGCCCGCCGTTCCGAAAGTTGCCTTTTATGGCTCGAGTGGCCGCTGTGGCGTCCTATAAAACCCGGCGGCGCAACGCGCAGCCACTGTCGAGTCCGCGTCCACCCGCGAGCACAGCCTTCTTGCAGCTCCTCCGTCGCCGGTCCACACCCGCCACCAGGTAAGCAGGGACGCCGGGCCCAGCGGGCCTCAACTCTCCCCTGGGCAGTACCTCGCTGCTGCAGGGTCGTGAGGGACGCCGAGAACGGGCACGGTGGACGGGTGGGGGTGGTGCCGGGCCGCGGAGCGGACGCTGGCAGAGCCAGCTCTCCGCCCAGCGTGGACTCTTTGCAGCCGTGTTCCCGCGGTGTAGACACGGGTGGGCTCGCTCCGCTCGGTGCGCGGGGCTTGGGGACACACTAGGGTCGCGGTGTAGACACATGGAGAGCCTGTGCGGTTTTGCGGGTGTTACGCTGTTTCTGTCCACCTTGAGGGGACACAGTATTGGGAGCCAGACGCTACCAACACGCCTTGATGGCCTATGGGTCTTTGTCCAAACCGGTTTGCCCATTCGGCTCGCCGGGCTGGCGGGCGCGGCGGGACCGGCTCGGCCGGTGGGGGCTGGGGAGCCAGTGCGCGTGCGCGCTCTATCACTGGGCCGGCGGGCGCGTGCGCGCTGGGGAGGGAGCGCTTCCTCTCCCCCCCTCTTCCGAGTTAGAGTTGCGCGTGCGTAGTGAGACGAGGAGCGCGGCCGCCCGGGGTTGGGCAAGGGCGGGGCCGTTGCCCGGAAGGGGCGGGGTCACAGCGGCTGGGGCGCCTGCTCGCGTTTCCTGTTGGGTGTGGTCGCCTCCCGCGCGCGCACTAGCGGCCCGTCGGCGCAGAGTAGGCGGGGCCTGCGCCGGTTTGGGGAGGGGGCGGAGGCCTGGCTTCCTGCCGTGGGTCCGCCTCCGGGCCAGCGTTTGCCTTTTATGGTAATAATGCGGCCGGCCTGCGCTTCCTTTGTCCCCTGAGCTTGGGCGCGCGCCCCCTGGCGGCTCGAGGCCGCGGCGTGCCGGAAGTGGGCAGGGCGGCAGCGGCTGCTCTTGGCGGCCCCACGGTGACCATAGCCCTCTTTTGTGCCCTTACAGTTCGCCATGGATGACGATATCGCTGCGCTCGTCGTCGACAACGGCTCCGGCATGTGCAAAGCCGGCTTCGCGGGCGACGATGCTCCCCGGGCCGTCTTCCCCTCCATCGTGGGCCGCCCTAGGCACCAGGTAAGTGGCCCTTTCCTTTGGGAGTGGCGACCCGGGGGTTTTCTTGGTGGACGATGCCAGTGCTGAGAAGGATGTTCCCCTCCGCAGGGTGTGATGGTGGGTATGGGTCAGAAGGACTCCTACGTGGGCGACGAGGCCCAGAGCAAGAGAGGCATCCTGACCCTGAAGTACCCCATTGAACACGGCATTGTCACCAACTGGGACGATATGGAGAAGATCTGGCACCACACCTTCTACAATGAGCTGCGTGTGGCCCCTGAGGAGCACCCTGTGCTGCTCACCGAGGCCCCCCTGAACCCTAAGGCCAACCGTGAAAAGATGACCCAGGTCAGTATCCTGAGTGACCCCCTCTCTTTGGCCAACTTCTCAGCCACGCCCTTTCTCAATTGTCTTTCTTCTGCCGTTCTCCCATAGGACTCTCTTCTATGAGCTGAGTCTCCCTTGGAACTTTGCAGTTTCTGCTCTTTCCCAGATGAGGTCTTTTTTTCTCTCGGTTGCCTTTCTGACTAGGTGTTTAAGCCCTACAGTGCTGTGGGTGTAGGTACTAACAATGGCTCGTGTGACAAAGCTAATGAGGCTGGTGATAAGTGGCCTTGGAGTGTGTATTCAGTAGATGCACAGTAGGTCTAAGTGGAGCCCCCGTCCTGAGACTCCCAGCACACTTAACTTAGCTGTGTTCTTGCACTCTTTGCATGTCTCAAATCTATCCTTGCTGTCTCACCTGCCCTGAGTATTTCTGTGGCTTTAGGAATTTGACAACACTGTATGTTTTCCTCTATAGATCATGTTTGAGACCTTCAACACCCCAGCCATGTACGTAGCCATCCAGGCTGTGCTGTCCCTGTATGCCTCTGGTCGTACCACTGGCATTGTGATGGACTCCGGAGACGGGGTCACCCACACTGTGCCCATCTATGAGGGCTACGCTCTCCCTCATGCCATCCTGCGTCTGGACCTGGCTGGCCGGGACCTGACAGACTACCTCATGAAGATCCTGACCGAGCGTGGCTACAGCTTCACCACCACAGCTGAGAGGGAAATCGTGCGTGACATCAAAGAGAAGCTGTGCTATGTTGCCCTAGACTTCGAGCAGGAGATGGCCACTGCTGCATCCTCTTCCTCCCTGGAGAAGAGCTATGAGCTGCCTGACGGCCAGGTCATCACTATTGGCAACGAGCGGTTCCGATGCCCCGAGGCACTTTTCCAGCCTTCCTTCTTGGGTGAGTTGAAGTCTATCTAGTCCCTTTTCTACCTGAAGGTGACCAACTCTGGAGGCCACGCTCTTAAGTCTGATTCCTCTCACTTTTCCTCTCAGGTATGGAATCCTGTGCATCCATGAAAACTTACCATTCATATCCATTCATTCACATGAAGTGTGACGTCGACATCCGTAAAGACCTCTATGCCAACACAGTGCTGTCTGGTGGCACCACCATGTACCCAGGCATTGCTGACAGGATGCAGAAGGAGATCACTGCTCTGGCTCCTAGCACCATGAAGATCAAGGTGAGCTAAGCATCTTGGACCCGTGGTGGGGGTGGGCCCTGTTGCCAGAGCAACCTTGGCTTTGCTTAAGGGAAAATCAGCATCCAGAATGCTCACCATCACTGTGTCTTGCTTTATTCAGATCATTGCTCCTCCTGAGCGCAAGTACTCTGTGTGGATCGGTGGCTCCATCCTGGCCTCACTGTCCACCTTCCAGCAGATGTGGATCAGCAAGCAGGAGTACGATGAGTCCGGCCCCTCCATCGTGCACCGCAAATGCTTCTAGGCGGACTGTTACTGAGCTGCGTTTTACACCCTTTCTTTGACAAAACCTAACTTGCGCAGAAAAAAAAATACGAGACAACATTGGCATGGCTTTGTTTTTTGTTCTTTTTTTTTTTTTTAATTTTTTTTAAAAAAAAAGGTTTTTTGTTTTGTTTTGGCGCTTTTGACTCAGGATTTAAAAACTGGAACGGTGAAGGCGACAGCAGTCGGTTGGAGCAAACATCCCCAAAGTTCTACAATGTGGCTGAGGACTTTGATTGTACATTGTTTTTTTTTGTTCTTTTTTTTTTTTTTTTTAATAGTCATTCCAAGTACCCATGAGATAAGTGGTTACAGGAAGTCCCTCACCCTCCCAAAAGCCACCCCCACTCCTAAGAGGAGGATGGCCGAGTCCATGCCCTGAGTCCATACCGGGGAAGGTGACAGCATTGCTTCTGTGTAAATTATGTACTGCAAAAATTTTTTTAAATCTTCCGCCTTAATACTTCATTTTTGTTTTTAATTTCTGAATGGTCAGCCATCGTGACCCCCCCTTTTTTGTCCCCCCAACTTGATGTATGAAGGCTTTTGGTCTCCCTGGGAGTGGGCTGAGGTGTTGAGGCAGCCAGGGCTGGCCTGTACACTGACTTGAGACCATTTTAATAAAAGTGCACACCTTACAAACAGCTTGTGGCTTTGTGGCTTTGTGGCTTTGCTGGGTGTGGGGAGCAGGTTGGGTGGGTGTGGAACTCCACTATGTGGAGGGAGGAGGGGACTAGGGTAGGCTAGGCCTTGCCTGATAGTAGCTAGTGGGAGGGCTACAGGATCATGACCTTATTTAGTGAGGCCTCACACCCCACCTCCTGCCTGCCTTGAGGGAGGGTGGGGAATTGGGAAGGTATCCTTCCTGAAGTTTCTAGGTCCCTGACGCCTAGGCCAAGTTGGCTTGTGTCAACCCTACCTGCCTCAACTAGGGAGGTCAGACCCTTTGCTCCAACCTGCATAGCTTCTCCTGGATTTCTAGAGTCAAACCTTGGGCAATGGAGGCTTCTTTCTGACTGCAAGGATGAGTGGGAAGTGAAAGCCACCATGGCAGCCCTTCCCTTTTCCAGGTCTGTGACACCAGAAAGCCTATGGCTTCCTTCCCAGGGATGTGCATCTTCCCGGCTACTGAGTGAGAGCCTAGGACTAAGGCCCATCTATGATAGGCTGCTAAAGATGGAGGGAGGAAGCGGGTCATGTGGGACTTAAGTCCCTTCCACAGGGCACACAGCTCCAGATCAGTCCTGATCCCTGGGCTTGGATGCCAGGAGTTAACTTGGACCTGAGTCATTTGTTCTCACATGCAGAGACTACTGGTTGGTCATCTCCATCCCTCTGCCCACCTACTATTCCACTCAGGTGTACACACCTATCAGCCCATCCATCAACACATATATCTAGCCATTCACCTGCCCCAACTGTCATTCATTCCCAGTCACATGGGCAACACAAAACCCAAACCAGATGTGTACCTGCCTTCAGGAGGTGTTCAGTGTATGGTGAACATCCTAAGTCCGTAAGTGAAGGCAAATGCATATACAAACAGGTTTGGGGCTGGAGACACGGTTTAGCTGTTGAAGGCTAAGGCTCATGATCAAATCCAGGGAGAGCAGAGGCCATGCTAAAGAACATTAGATCACAATCCAGTGGGATGTGGTCTCAGTGTAGATATCAAAGTTCAAGAGCCAGATGTGGTGGATATTTGTCATCCTATCTGAGGCTGAGGCAAGGCTGAGGTAAGCTTGGACTACATTGTGAGACCCTGGGTTAATGAGTCCATAAATCTGGTATTTCAGAGGTGAATGCCGGAGGACACCACAAGGCCATTCCTATCTACATACTGAGTTTGAGACCACCTCAACATGAGACACCGCCTCAAACAAAAGTCCTTAAATCAACCCTAAATAAATACTACCTCAGGAGATAACAAAACACAAGAAAATTGATTTTTTGGTTTTTTTTTTTTTCAATCAGGGTGGGCACGATAGTGCACACCTCTAACACCTCTAATTCTAGTACTTGAGAAGAGGCAGGTGGATGTGTGAGTTCAAGGTCAGCCTGCTCTATGTAGTAAGTTCCAGGACAGCCAAAGCTGCTGAAAAAGAGACAACAGAAAAGGTAATATAGGCCCGTGCATAGACCAGGGCAGAGGATTGGAGGAGGGTAGCCAGGTCGGACAATGCAAGTGTCACTTGGAATCTAGGGTTGACTGGGGACAAAGCCGAGAGACAAAACACTACCTCCCCGTACGACAGAACAGGCCACAGGTTGGTTGCCAAGCTGCCATTTGAGAAATGGACACACCAGCAGCAGCTCATGCTCCTTCAATCTTTTGCCATTAAAGGATCCGAAGTGTAGCCTTCAGAGTATCCAGTGCAGCCTCTGGCCCCGCCCCCTTTCCTCCTGGGTCCAACAGGCAAACTGGCTATTGAATACCAGGCTCCAACAAAGCCTGTCGCTGCGCACATCCCAGAGGAGTCTGCCTTCCACCCTTTTCTGATCCTCCTGCCTCCAGCTCCTGAATGCTTCCCCCAAACCTCCAGTGCTATACCACTGCCAACAACAACAAGAACAACAAGACCAGCCATAGTTCAGTTGACAGAGTTCTTGTCTAGAGTACACAAAGCCCTTGGTTTGATCCCCAGCAGGAGCCGTCCAAGGTCATCCTTGGTTACATAGTGAGTGACTTAGAGGCCAGCCTGGGCTACATGGAGATATTGTCTCAAGACAAAAAAACCCAAAGTACTGATGAGTGGTCTAATAAGCAAACAGTCCCCCCCACCCTTGATTCTTTGCTTTCCAGAAATGTGAAAATTTTGTTCTATAGCGGCAGCTTCTGTTCTGTGTTCCCTCCTCCATCTGCAAGAGGGCAGTTTCGCCTTTGCAGACTCTACTCCAGTTGGCTCTGGCCTCTTCAGGTCACTGGATCCCCCATGAGGCAGCTCTGACCCTAATATTCACCTTTGAGGACTTGAACCCCACACTCCTCCTACAGGACACCCAAATCTTGTGCCAACACAGGTGGCATTCCAGATCTTCCTCCACGGAGCCCCTTGAAGATGACAGAGGGATCTGCTCATGATCCCAGTGCATGTGGCAAGAACTGAAGACACCGTCAGGCTAGGGACGGGGCAGGCTGGCAGAGCAGCCATCGTTTTAGCACTAGGAGAAGGGCACGTGGTGTGGCTGAGTGGAAGGGTGGCTCTCCCAGGGCACACTGCATCTGACCAGCTGGGAGTCACCCAACAGACGGCAGGAACTGTTCACAGCCCACACCACTGTCACTTACTGTGCAACAAAATGTGTGTGTGTGTGTGTGCGCGCGTGCACTCCTGTCATAGACAGTCTCGTGTAGCACAAGCTCATAGTAAACTCAGCATATAGCTGAGACTGATTTGGGTACAGGACGGTACATTTCAGTATGTGGGACGTAGAAAGGAGGATGAGAAGTTCAAATTCAGCCTTAGATACATGAGTCTGTCTCAAGAGAGCAGAAAAAAAAAAACCCTAACCAATAAAAAGGAGGTGAAAGTCTTACCATGCAGTCCTGGATGGTGTAAAACTGTGAACCAAGCAGGGCCCTCACTGGAGGATTCTAGGTAAGCACCCTGCACTGAGCCACAGTCCCCAGGAGTGAAGGTGACTCTTGGTGCTCAGCTCAGTTCTGTGGGACTTGAGTCTATTTAAATTTACCTTTAGTCGAATGAAGAATTCAGTTCTTTAGTCACGCAGGGTGCACTACAAGTGTGCAATAGCTGGGTAAAGAGTTCAGTGTACAACCATGAGAAACCCAATTCGGATACCCAGATTATGTCAAGCTGGACGTAGCAAATATCTGTAATCTGTAATCCCAGCACTTCACAGTCGCAGGGGAGGTAGAGGCAGGAGAATCCCTTGAAGTTCAGGCCAACTGTCAGGGTTTACACAGCAGCAAACAAGAGACCCTGTCTTAAACAAGGGAGAAAATGAGGGCACCAGAGTAACCTCCACATGTACATTCATGTCTGGCCCACGCACAGACACACACACACACACACACACACACACACAATGCACACTCCTTTTTTTTTTTTTTCCCCTAGTTTTTCAATTCAAGACAGGGTTTCTCTATACAGCCCTGGCTGTCCTGGAACTCACTCCATAGACTTAGGCTGGCCTTGAATTCAGAGAGATCTGCCTGCCTCTGCCTCCTGAGTGCTTGTATTAAAAGCATGCACAACCACACCCAGCAAAAAGCCCCATTTCTAAACAATATTTTTCATTTGTTTTATGTGTAGGGGCTTACATACGAAGGTAAGTAGGGGTGTGGTGTGTGTGTGTGTGTTGTGTGTGTGTGTGTGTGTGTAGGTCAGAGGACAGCTTGTGGGAGTCTGTTCTCTCCTTCAACCATGTGGGTCCTGAGACTGAATACTCAGCTCATCAAACCTGGAAGCAAGCACTTTTATCTTCTGAACCCCAGTACCTGTGCTCCCCAATATTAAATTAAAAAAAAGCTGATTAACTGTGTATGTGGCTCGGTGGCAAAGCACTTCCCTAGCATATACCAGTTCCTGAGTCTGTACCCAGCACTGAGGGCAAAAAATAGTCTCTAGAGCAGTTTTTAGGCACACAGTGAGATCCAAGGGAAAGCACTGAGAGTCCCCGTGAAGCCTGTCCTCAGCCGCCCACAGCCGCCCCCACTGCCAGCACGGGGAAGCTGGGTGCTCCATTTGTTACAAACGATGAGTCTACATTCACGCCTCCTTTCTTGTCAGCAGTGCAGAGGCTGCATGCAGGTGCACTGGGGTTCCCTCTGGACCCTGTAGGTTTGCACACTTCTAGTGACCGAAACTGACCACTGTAGGGACTGACAGTGACTCGTCACCAGAGTGAAAACAGTCTGGGCTTTGGGCTGGAAGCCATGGTCCAGCAGTTAAAGAGCACTGGCTGCTTCTGCAGAAGACTCAGATCTGAGGCTCACCTGGTGCCTCACAACCATCTGTAACTCCAGTCCCAGGGGATCTGACACCATCCTCTGACCTCTGTGGCACCACATGCATGTGATACACAAATACACATGCAGGTAAGACAGCCATACCCATGTGAATGTTTGTCTGTGTGTGTTTATACACATGCATGTGTAGGGGCCTGAGGGTGTCAGATCCTCTGGGGCTGGAGCTACGTGTGGCTATAGGTGCTGGGGACCAAACCCAGGTTCCCCGGAAGATCAGCACACTCTCACAACTACTGAGCAATCTCTTCGGTGTCCTGAAAGTAATTTTAAAAAATCTGTATTTGAACAGAGTCTTACTTTGTAGCTTTGGCTGGGTTGAAACTCACAATGTAGACCAGGCTGGCCTTGAATTCAAAGTGATCCAATGGGAAGTGGCCTCCGATTTGGCATAGAACACACCCAGATACCAAATTCTCAGCCCAAAGATTTACTACCCCAAAGGGACAACAGAGGCAGAGGAAGCTCTGGACTGGACAAAGAGAAGTGAGCTTATAAGGGGAAAAGGGGAAGGTCTGCACTGGGGGAGAGGTAGGAAGTCCTGATTAGATACTCTTGTCACTGTAACCAAATAATGAATTTTGACTGCTGGGCCTTGGTGTTTTGATAGTTGGACCTTGGAGTTTTAGTCAGGCATAAGGAACGGGCCAAATAAGGGAACAGACCTTGGTGCCTAGCTTTAAGAATCTAATAGTTTAGCAAGGGAGAGGGTAAGACCAATGTTATGCTGGCTATGCTTGGACCTGTCCTTCACTCTGGGGTGGAGAGATGGCTCAGTGGTTAAGAACACTGGCTGCTCTTCCAAAGGACCCAGATTCAGTTCTCGGCAAGTGTATGGTTTCTTTTATAGTGCAGTTTTATAAAAATCTAAATTAATTTAGCAGATCTTTTATATTATGTAGTGTATTTTGATTTCTAACTTTTTGGTTCTTTATGTTTAGTTTGTGTATAAATATTAATTATTTGGGCTAACACATCTGGGCCCTGTTCAAGGTCACGGAAATGACAAATGTGTATGTAGCCAAGGGCAACATGGCTGCTGGGAGCAGGGACTGAGAAGTGTCTAAGCAGATACAAAATGGAGTCAGTCATGTCAAGACAAACCACTGTTTGCATGTGAAGACCAGAGGACAATTTTATTTTCTCCTTCTACTCTTATGTGGGTTCTGAGCCACCTTGGCAGTCCAACACTCTTTTTCTTTTTCTCTTTTCTTCCAGCTCATAAGATACTCCAAGACAAGCAAACCCTCTATCACTGGCCTTTACCCAGGACAGTGATATCTTTGTAGTGTATCACAGGCTTGGCTCTTCTCAGAATGTCCTTGAGTTGGAATCCACTCCCACAAAGGGAGCCTTTTCTGATTAGCTTCCTTTGTTGCATAATGTGCCTCCAAGTGTGATGGCACATGTCTGTGACTCCAGCACTTGGGAAGCAGAGGTGGGAGGAGCTAGAGTTGGAGGCCAACTAGTGTCAGGCGGACTGGAGAGATGGCTCAGTGGTTAAGAGCTCCTACTGTTCTTCCTGAGTTCAATTCCCAGCAACCACATGGTGGCTCATAACCATCTATAATGGGGTCTGATTTTTTTTTTTTTTTCAGGCGAATTTCTGAGTTCGAGGCCAGCCTGGTCTACAGAGTGAGTTCCAGGACAGCCAGGGTTACACAGAGAAACCCTGTCTCGAAAAACCAAAAATAAATAAATAAATCTTTTATTTAAAAAAAGTAAAGAAAAATAGTGTCAGGCAAGTCTAAGGTTTATGATATGCTAGCTCAAAAAAATCTGGAAGTGGCTTGCAAGATTGCTCAGTGAGGAAAAAAGCATCTGTCATGCAAGCCTAAGGATTTTTTTTTTTTTTTTTTGTTTTGTTTTGTTTTGTTTTGTTTTTCGAGACAGGGTTTCTCTGTATAGCCCGGGCTGTCCTGAACTCACTCTGTAGACCAGGCTGGCCTTGAACTCAGAAATCCGCCTGCCTCTGCCTCCCAAGTGCTGGGATTAAAGGCGTGCGCCACCAACGCCCGGCTTTTAAGCCTAAGGATTTGACGACAGCCTCTAAACCCATGGCCGACGGAGAAAAAGGACTCCCCATGTCTGGCCTCTGACTTTCGCACGAGCTTCTTTTTTGTTTGGTTTTTCGAGACAGGGAGTGCACCTATACTCTCTTTCTCTTTCTCGCTCACACACACGCACACAGAGTAAAATAAGAAATGTAATTAAAAATTAAAAAGGAAGAAATTGTTGCGTATTGATGGTCCTGATGGGAGATGGGGACGGAAAGTACACTGTGGCAGTCTTTATGGGGCACAGTGAGAACCAGCTGAGCGATAAGGCTCTCTCAGTGGCTCCACCCACCCCCTGTTCCAGGCTCCACCCATCTCTTTCTGTGGCTTCCTACTGCTCCTCGGTTTTCTCCTCTTTGTAGTAGATGACAATGCTGAACTGGAGGGTTTTTTTTTTTTTTTGGTTTTTTTCGAGACAGGGTTTCTCTGTATAGCCCTGGCTGTCCTGGAACTCACTCTGTAGACCAGGCTGGCCTCGAACTCAGCAATCCACCTGCCTCTGTCTCCCAAGTGCTAGGATTAAAGGCATGCGTCACCACTGCCCGGCTATTCTCTTAATTTTAAAAACATCTGGTCTTCCTTCCTTTCTTTTTCTCTGTGTGCACTCGGGCAAGGGCATGTGTTGCATGGCCAGGTGCAGACATAGACATCAGAGGACAGCTGCCAGCAGTCAGTTTTCTCCTTCCAGCCTGTACGTCCTCGGGATCAAACTCACTTCAGGTGGTCAGTCAGGGTCAAGCGCCTTTTTCTGATGAGTCATTTCACCAGCTCTAGTAAACCATTTTTAGCTAGAAATGCTGTGGAAAATTTTATCATTCATTTATTCAACAAATATTTATTAAGTTTTATGACAAGCAAAGAAGAGTACCAGGCAGTCTCTGCTTAGTTATGGGGGTACAAGCAGGGCGCTTACTTAGCACGCATCAAGTCTTTTTTGTTTTTTGTTTTTTTTTTTTTTGGTTTTTCGAGACAGGGTTTCTCTGTGTAGCCCGGGCTGTCCTGGAACTCACTCTGTAGACCAGGTTGGCCTCGAACTCAGAAATCCGCCTGTCTCTGCCTCCCAAGTGCTGGGATTAAAGGCGTGCGCCACCATTGCCCAGCAGCACTCATCAAGTCTTAGGTTCAATCCTCAGTAGTATTTAAAAAAAAAAAAAAAAAAGATACAGAGGCCGAGGCATAGATGGGAGGCAGAGGCAGGCGGATTTCTGTGACTTCAAGGCCAGCCTGGTCTTTATAGCTAATTCCAGGACAGCCAGGGCTACACAGTGAGACCATGTCTCAAACAAAAAAGGTACAGCAAGTCAGACGGTGCAAAGAGCTATTCAGAGTGATAACGCAAGATGAGGGGCATATTCTTGAGAGTGTGCACATGAAGGTTGCTATGGTTATATAGGATACCTGAGCGCTGTGACAGATGACTTGGAGCGCAGTGTGCAGCGCGAGGGCAAATGCAAAGGCCTGGAGCAGGACGCATGTTGGAATGACAGCAGAAAACTGCGGAGGTAGCTTAGAGACTAGTCATTTGTGACCTTCTGGGCGCCTCTGAACCCTGATAGTACTTTATGCCACACCCAATATGGCGACAGCACCGGGTCCATCCGGGCGCAAGCGGAAGTACGTCTGAGCGTGCGCCGCAGCCACGCCCCTTACCGGGGTCTCTGTGGAGTTGTGGCCGCGCCGGCTTGGAGCATCCCTGTGCTGGCAGGCTGGGGGATTGCGAGGCTGCAGCTCCAGCAGCCAGCTCCGGAGAGGTACGCCCTGCACCTCCCGCCCTGGCGGCTGGAGTCCCCTCTGTGCTTCCCTCCGACCCTGGCCTTATCCCTTGCCCTCACCTACCCTTCTCCCAGGCCCTCTCCTCTTCTGACCCCATCTGTTCCCAGGCTCACAATCCTGATGGTCAGAATGGACCCTTTCACGTGGCCTGCTGAGTTTCCAGACCTTTCTCCCATCTCCTTGTGTGTTGGCTCTGCTCTCGCAGCTATGGGATGTTGTCCCTTCTGCTCGTGTTTTCTTGTTTGTTTTACACTGTAGCCCAGTCTGGCCTGGAGCTCAGTGTGCAGCCCAGGGTGGTTTTGAACGTACAGCAATCTCCCTGTTGTAGCCTTTGTAATGCTGGGGTTACAGGTGTGCATCATCCCGCGGGGTTTTATGCGCACTAAGGGTAGAACCCAGGGCTTCGTGCCTGCTAGGCAAGTAAGTACTCACCAACTCACCCACATTCCCAGCCCCCGCTTCTTCTTCTTTTTCTTTTGTTTTTTTTTTTCTGTCAGCTTAAGTGCAGCCCACTTCTTTCTGGAGCCTGCTGGTGGTGTGCGGGAGTGTGATAGGGCGTCGGACTGACCCCACTGCGTTATGATCTAGGTCAGCTGGAGAATCCCACTGCATCTTGTTATGGGTGTGCAGTAGTTTCTCTGCAGACAACAGTATGGGGCCATGGTGGGGGTTGGGTGAAGCTGGCTGCTTCCTTTGTTGCCTTCCTTCCTATCTGAGTTATATTTGTTCTTTCCTAGGACTCACACTTTGGGGCACATCTATTCATCATATTAGTGTGTGTGTGTATGTGTGAGTACCGGCATGTGCTTGTCATGGCGTACATATTGGAAGTCAGAGGGCCACTTTCTGGAGTTGGTTCTTGCCTTTCAGCTAATTAGTGTATGTATGTATAACTGTGTGTGGGTATGTGCACATGAGTGCAGGTGTCTGAGGAGACCAGACGATCACATGCACCTGGGGTTGGAGTTACAGGTGGTTATCAGCCTTCCCAGCGTGGGTGCTGGGAACTGAACTCAGGTCCTCTGAAAGAGTAGTGCTAAATCATCTCTTCAGCTTCTGCCTTTCCCCTGGTTGGGCTGGAGCTCTCTTGGTGGGGCGTACTCCAGAGTAGCTGGTTTGTGAGCCTTTGGCTAATGTCCCCATCTCCTCTCACTTTGCTATAGCAGTGTTGGGATGGCAGATGTGGGTCACTGCATCCAGCACTTCATGTGGGTCCCAGGGTTTGAACCTGGGTCATTGGGTTTGCTAGGCAAGCTCCCTTGCTCACTTAGCCGTATTGCTGGTCTGTGGGCACAGTTTTTTTTTTTTTTTTTTGTTGTTGTTGTTTTTTGTTTTTCGAGACAGGGTTTCTCTGTCCTGTGTAGCCCTGGCTGTCCTGGAACTCACTCTGTAGGCCAGGCTGGCCTTGAACTCAGAAATCCGCCTGCCTCTGCCTCCCAAATGCTGGGATTAAAGGTGTGCACCACGACTGCCCAGCTGGGCACACTTTTAAGTCTTAGGAGTTTTCCTTGCATTTATTCAGTGAGACTTACAAGTATTTTCTTGAGAAGCTGGGACATGGGTATGAGGACCATGGCTGGGGTCTGTTGGAAGCTTCTCTTCATTTGAAGAAAACTGGGCTCAGAAGTGTCTCCTTGACTGACAGCAAAGAGAGTGTGTGGTTGACTAATGAGAGAGGAGTGAGGTGTCAGAAAGTCATGTCTCCAGCAAGAGGAGTTCCAGGATAGAATAGCTCCCAGTGACGTGTATGTGCTAGGGATTAGACATGGCCGCTCGTGTCCTCCTGTGGAGTCCTGACTCAAAAGCCAGCCAGTAAGGTTTGAGCCTTTGAGATTGGATCTTGCTATGGTGCCTAGGCTGTTGTCAGGCTTACAGGCTCAAGCCATCTTCCTCCCTTGGCCTCATAAGTAGCAGGGACTGTAGACTCACATCGATGTGCCTGGCTCGTGTGTGTGTGTGTGTGTGTGTGTGTGTGTGTGTGTGTGTGTGTGTACATGTGGGTGTGCATGCATGTGGAGGCCCCAAACCAATTTTGGGTATCCACAAGTACTCTCTACCTTAGAAAGCATTTTTTAATTAAGTTTTTTGAGACAAAACCTCATTATGTAGACCAGGCTGGCCTTTAACTCATGGAGATCCTCCTGCCTCTGTCCCCCAAGTGCTGGGATCAAAGGTGTGTGCCACCACACCCAGCAAGTGTTTTTGTTTTGTGTTTTATGTGAACGAGTGTTTGAATGTTTGCTTGCACATATGTGTATGTACCATGTGTGTGAAGTGCCCACAGAGGCAGGAAGAGAGTTGAACCCTGGGACTTCGACTGTAGTTAATGGTGGTTGGGGGAAGATTGTGTGGGTGCCGAGAACTGAACCTGGCTCCTTTGTAAGAGCAGCCAGTGCTCCTAACAGCCGAGCCGTCCTCTCTCCAGCCCTTCCATCTTACATTTTGAGACGGGGTCTCTTTGAACCTCACTGATTTGGTTCGACTGGCTGTCCGGGCATCTTCATGGATCCTTCTGTGTCCACCTCCCCATGGCTAGGATGCAGGCTCCAAGCTGCCACTCTGGGCAAACTCAGGTGTTAATGCTTGTATGTCAGTGCAAGCTCCGCACTAGTAAGGCATGTCCCCAAGACCAAGAGAGACTGCCAGTTCAAAATCATGCTGACAAACCTGCCATCAGAGCCCAGGCTGAGAACTGGTGCTTGGAAGGAGACTCGGGAGGGAGGAGCTTGGTGGACACCATAGGGGCAGTTTTTCTCTTTCTCTTTCGAGTTTTGTCGGGAGGGCTGTAGACCAGGCTGGCCTTGACTCTGGGATTCTGCGTCATCCTCCTCGGCATAGGGTCACAGGTGTGTGGTTCACAGGGGTAGGTTTCAATGAGACAACACAGGGTCCAGTGAAGAAGGGAAAGAAGGGGGTTGAGGGATGAAAACAGAGCTTTGTGCTGGGATGGAGAAGGATCCACATGGAAGACTAGAGTCAGTGTGTTCCAGGAGCAGTGCCTGAGTCAGCCTGGTGACTCTGTGCGTGCGTGCGTGCGTGCGTGTGCATCTGCCTGTGGGATTACAGGAACGCATTGCTATGCTTGCTTTTTCAAATTCTCTAGCCTGCTTTGGAGTGTCATAGTTCTAAGCCAATTATATTCCAGTTAAGCTGCCGTAAGTAAATCCCGACAGGAGCCCGCTGTCTGCAGGAGAGAGGGTATGGCATAGAGTGGCTGTGAATTGGACTAAAGTCGGCCTGGTTCTGTGCTTTCTTTATCAGCCAGTTAAGAAAAAAAAACAAAACAAAATCTTGATCTGGGGCTTAGTCAGTAAAGTGCTTGCTCTGTACCTCCAGCAGCCACATAAAGAGCAAAGCAGGATAGTGCCTGTCTGTGTGTCTGTCCCATGCTGGGCAGGATAGTGCCTGTCTGTGTGTCTGTTCCATGCTGGGCAGGATGGTGCCTGTCTGTGTGTCTGTTCCATGCTGGGCAGGATAGTGCCTGTCTGTGTGTCTGTTCCATGCTGGGCAGGATGGTGCCTGTCTGTGTGTCTGTCCCATGCTGGGCAGGATGGTGCCTGTCTGTGTGTCTGTCCCATGCTGGGCAGGATGGTGCATGTCTGTGTGTCTGTCCCATGCTGATGGGCAGAGACAGGTGGGTCCTGGGGCCTGCTGGCTGGCCTGTCTAGATGAGCCCCAGAAAAATAGGACAGACTTAGGAAGACACTCCCTGTCCACCTGGGCTTACACACATACACATACCTTCACATACATGTGAACACATACATAACACACACACACACACACAGGATGCAAACAAGGAAACCCTTCTGTAAGATAAGACTAGTAGTGCACACTTGTGATCCTAGCTGGCTTTTCTTTCTTCTCTCTGAACAAGGACTTATTGGGTAATCTTGGCTAGCCTGGAGCTCAGCATGTAGACCAGGCTGATGTTTTTTCATTGGGATGCAGCATGCAGGAGGGGATCTGAGGCTGCGCTGCGCTGAGCGGAGCAGTGGGCCTCAGTTCTTGCTTTGTAAGGAGCTGGGAAGTAGCTGCAGGTTAGAGCCCTCACCTGAGATTCAGGAGGCCCCAGGACTACAGATACAAACCCAACCAGCCAAGCCGTGCAAAGGGAGGCAGGGGATCAGTCATCCAGCTTCTCAGTGGCTACACGAGATCCTGACTATCAGAAACAAAACGAAACAACAGCAAACCCACAGTGGGCAAGGCTCTTGACACCAAGTGTGAAAACCTAACTTTAAAAAAAATTCTTGCCGGGCGGTGGTGGCGCACGCCTTTAATGCCAGCACTTGGGAGGCAGAGGCAGGTGGATTTCTGAGTTCGAGGCCAGCCTGGTCTACCGAGTGAGTTCCAGGACAGCCAGCCAGGGCTACACAGAGAAATCCTGTCTCAAAAAAAAAAAAAAAATTCTTTTTAGATTTTAAAATTTTCAAACATGCCGGACAGTGGTGGCGCACGCCTTTAATCCCAGCACTTGGGAGGCAGAGGCAGGCGGATTTCTGAGTTCAAGGCCAGCTTGGTCTACAGAGTGAGTTCCAGGACAGCCAAGGCTACACAGAGAAACCCTGTCTCGAGAAACCAAAAACAAACAAACAAACAAAAAAAACCCAAAAAACAAAAATAAAAATTTCAAACATTTATTTGTTTGTTTTCAAGACAAGATTTTACTCTGTGGCTCTGGCTGTGTTAGAATTCACTCTGTAGACCAAGCTGGCCTCGAACTCACAGAGCTCTGCTTGCCTCTGCCTTCTGAGTTCCTGTGTGTGCTGCTTTATTGGGTGTGTGCCTCTACCAGCCAGCAACTTGTGTGTGTGTGTTTTGGGGTATATGCATGTGCGTGTAGTTGCCTACAGAAACCAGAAGAGACCATCATTCCTAGAACTGGAGTGATAGGCAGTCAGGAGCTACCCAGCATGGCTGCTGGGGACTGAAGTCTGGTTCTCTGCAAGAGCAGTGTGCACTCAGAACCTCTGAGCCATCTCCCGAGCCATGAGAGCCTTAGCTCTATCCCAAGCCCTACACAGTGGATTAGAAAGCCGACTTCCACAACTTCACAAGATGTCCTCTGACTTCCACACACAGGCACCTGTGCACCAACACGCACGCACGCACGCACGCACGCACCACGCACGCACACACACACTCTCTCTTCAGAAACACACACAGATGTAAGAAAACAAAAATAAAAGAGAGAAAATTCAGTATAACCTGAACCTGTGGACATTGTTCAGTGTTTTGTGTAAATTCTTGCTCTTCTCTGGGTAAATGCCTGGAAGAAGAGTGCCAGTGGAGTGGGCTGAGGGTCCAGGGCCTGTGTCTGTGTGTGTGCTGTGTGTGCGCGTGTGTGCTGTGTGTGCGCTGTGTGTGCTGTGTGTGTGCTGTGTGCGCTGTGTGTGTGCTGTGTGCGCGCTGTGTGCTGTGTGTGCGCTGTGTGTGTGTGCTGTGTGTGTGTGTGCTGTGTGTGCGCGCTGTATGTGCTGTGTGTGCGCTGTGTGTGCTGTGTGTGCGTGCTGTGTGTGTGCTGTGTGTGCTGTGTGTGTGTGCTGTGTGTGTGTGCTGTGTGTGTGTGCCGTGTGTGTGTGTGCTGTGTGTGTGCTGTGTGTGTTGTGTTGTGTGTGTGCTGTGTGTGTGCTGTGTGTGTGCCGTGTGTGTGCGCCTGTGTGTGTGCTGTGTGTGTGCCGTGTGTGTGTGCTGTGTGTGTGCCGTGTGCTGGGCCTGGTGGAATGTTCCATGATCCCAGCACTCAGGAGGTGGAGACAGGAGGATTAGGAGTCCAGGGTCATCCTTGGCTAGTTTGTGGGCAGTTTTGGCTACATGAGACACTGTCAAAAAGGAAGGAAGGAAGGAAGCCGGGCAGTGGTGGCACACGCCTTTAATCCCAGCACTCGGGAGGCAGAGGCAGGAGGATTTCTGAGTTCGAGGCCAGCCTGGTCTACAGAGTGAGTTCCAGGACAGCCAGGACTACACAGAGAAACCCTGCCTCGAAAAACAAGCAAACAAACAAACAAACAAACAAACAAAAAACGGGAAAAAAAATACTAAAGAAACAAACAAAACAAAAAACAACAAAAAAAAGGAGGGAGTGAGGGAAGCTGAGGGAGTAGAGTGACTGTAGAAAGGCAGGCATGGTGACACATGTGTCTATCTCCAGAGCCATGCTGAAGCTCAGGCTGGGCTGCATAGTTAGTTCAAGGACAGCCTAGGCTACAAAGCAAGCTCTGTCTTAACACCCAGGAAAAGCCAGACCCTCAGGCCTTGGCTGAAGACAGCTGTCAGTTGATCTTTCTCACCTTGTCTCCTGGTTTGCAGCTCTAAGAGAGGATTCTAGGTAACTCTGTGTTCTCTGTGGCTCAACCAAGAGCTGGTGAAACTTCTCTGCTCGGGGCGCGGGGTTCTCCTGTCCCGCATCCCCAGTGCTGGGCTACCGTACACAGCTCTGTATGTGGGTGTATCCAAACTCAGGTCTTTCTGCTTGTGCAGCTAGCGTCTAAAGGCTGATCCAGCCCTCCCTCTGTTGTCCCTCACCTCCAGGACATGTCCAGTGATGATGAGGCAGAGGCAGCAGGTGACACCACCTGCTTGGCTTCTCTGATGAGATCCTCCTACATATCCTGAGCCATGTCCCCAGCACGGACCTGGTTCTCAATGTGCGGCGCACCTGCAGGAAGCTGGCAGCCCTGTGCCTGGACAAGAGCCTGGTGCACACCGTGCTGCTGCAGAAGGACTACCAGGTGAGGCACGGTGGGTAGGAGGGCAAGGTCAGCCAGGCGCCAGCCTGTGGGGGCCAGTGGCAGGCACTGATGTTGGCACGGAAGACTGCGGCTGGGAATGGTCTTCAGGGTACACTGAGTGACAGCCAGGGTGGAAAGGAGTAGGTGGCGGGTCCCCGAGGCAGGGGAGTAGCCCATGCGGATGGAGTTCTGGGAGGGAGGGAGCCTGGGCCCCAAATGCAGGGGTCAGTGGGAGGCCTTCCGTGTAGGCTCCGCAGGGTTGGGTTGCTGCACCACAGGGCAGACCGTGGAAGGTCTTTGTGGAGTGGCACAGCAGATGACACAGTGGACATTGCTGCAGAGGGCTGCCTGCATGCTCAGGGCTGACGTCTCTGATCAGCTCAAACACTAGCCTGCCATGGTAGGACACACATGGAGTCCAGCACTCGGAGGCTGAGGCAAGATGCTCATGGCTCAGACCAGGTTAGTCTCAAACACACAGACAGACAGGTGTGCCTGTGTGCCCGGTGGTGGCATATGCCTAGAATCCCAGCACTCGGGAGCTGAGGCAGAGGGACCTGTAAGTTCAAGGACTGGTCTACAGAGTTCCAGGTCAGCCAGGGCCACACAGTGAGACCCTGACTTTAAAGAAATACAACAGCAAGCTGTGTGGTGATAGTACATGCCTGTAGTCCCAGCACTCAGGAGGCAGAGCAGGCGGATATCTGTGAGTTCAAGGCCAGCCTGGTCTACAGAGTGAGTTCCAGGACAGCCAGGGCTGCCCAGAGTAACTCTTGTTTCAAAAACAAACAAACAAGAAAAACCCTATAGCTTTAAAAAAAAAAAACCTAGTTATTTTTAGATGTGTGTGCCCCTGTGTGAGTTCTTGTGGCCAGAGGCATCAGATACCTCTGGCACTAGAGTTACAGGGAGTTGTGAACCACCTGATGTGGGTCCTGGGAACTGGACTCAGGTCCTGTGGAAGAGCAGTGTACACCACTGAGCCACCTCTCCATCCCAGTTAGAGCTTCTTTTAGCAAGCAACTGCCTTTCCCTTCCTTCCTTCCTCCCTCCCTCCCTCCCTCCCTTCCTCTCCCTCCCTCCCTCCTCCTTTCTTTCTCTTGTTTTTTTCGAGACAGGGTTTCTCTGTGTAGCCCTGGCTGTCCTGGAACTCACTCTGTAGACCAGGCTGGCCTCGAACTCAGAAATCCGCCTGTCTCTTCCTCCCAAGTGCTGGGATTAAAGGCGTGTGTCTACTACTGCCTGGCTTGGTTTTTTTTTTTTGAAACAAGAGTCTTGAGTACTTCAGGCTATGTTGGAACTCTAGCCCAGATGGATGTTAAACTTGTGATGCTCCTGCCTCAGCCTCCCAAGTGTTGAAATGACTGGCGTGTGCCACCAGGGCCTGGCTAGTGAACATCTTCCTGGGAGCAGGCTCTCTTGACGGCTGGCAGTGGTAGGGTGTGTGGAAGGGCAGGCCACTCTCCTCTGAGAGGGACTGGGAAGTAGCCGGGACACCTGTCTCTCCTGCCCTCTCCCCCTTCTGCAGGCCAGTGAGGAGAAGGTGAAGCAGCTGGTGAAGGAGATTGGCCGGGAGATCCAGCAGCTGAACATGGCAGGCTGCTACTGGTTGTCCGGCTCCACCATCGAGCACGTGGCCCGCTGTCACAGCCTGGTGAAGGTGAACTTGTCAGGTTGCCACCTCACCTCACTGCGGCTGTCCAGGATGCTGTCGGCCCTGCAGCACCTGCGGTCACTGGCCATCGACGTGAGCCCTGGCTTCGACGCCAGCCAGCTGAGCAGTGAGTGCAGGGCCACGCTGAGCCGCGTGCAGGAGCTCAAGCAGACGCTCTTCACGCCGTCCTACGGTGTGGTGCCCTGCTGTGCCAGCCTGCAGAAGCTGCTGCTCTACTTCGAGATCCTGGACCGCACCCGGGAGGGCGCTGTCCTCTCGGGCCAGCTCATGGTGGGTCAGAGCAACGTGCCCCACTACCAGAACCTGCGTGTCTTCTATGCACGCCTGGCCCCTGGCTACATCAACCAGGAGGTGGTGAGGCTCTACCTCGCGGTGCTCAGCGACCGCACGCCTGAGAACCTGCATGCCTTCCTCATCTCTGTCCCTGGCAGCTTCGCAGAGAGCGGGGCCTCCAAAAACCTGCTGGACTCCATGGCCCGCAACGTGGCCCTGGACGCCCTGCAGCTGCCCAAGTCCTGGCTGAACGGCTCCACCCTCCTGCAGCACATGAAATTCAACAATCCCTTCTACTTCAGCTTCAGTCGCTGTACGCTGTCGGGCGGTCACCTGATCCAGCGGCTCCTCAATGGGGGGAAGGACCTGCGCAGCCTGGCCAGCCTCAACCTCAGCGGCTGCGTGCACTGCCTGTCTGCGGACTCGCTGCTGCGTAAGGCCGAGGACGACATTGACAGCAGCATCCTGGAGACCCTGGTGGAGTCCTGCTGCAACCTGCACCACCTCAATCTCTCGGCCGCCCATCACCACAGCTCCGACGGCCTGGGCCGCCACCTCTGCCAGCTCCTGGCTCGCCTCTGCCACCTGCGTTCCCTGTCCCTGCCTGTCTGCTCTGTGGCTGACTCGGCACCCAGGCCTGACCGCGCGCCCGCCCCGCCGGCCATGCACGCAGTACCCCGTGGATTTGGCAAGAAGGTGCGCATTGGGGTGCAGACCTGTCCCAACCCCTTCGTGGGCCAGTCGGGCCCACAGCCTGCCTCTGTGTTCTGGTCTCTGTTGAAGAAGCTCCCATTTCTGGAGCACCTGGAACTGATCGGGTCCAATTTCTCCTCAGCCATGCCCCGCAATGAGCCTGCCATCCGCAACTCCCTCCCACCCTGCAGTCGGGCACAGAATGTGGGGGACTCAGAGGTAGCCGCCATTGGCCAGCTGACCTTCCTGCGGCACCTGACACTAGCTCAGTTGCCAGGCATGCTGACAGGCTCTGGACTCGTGAGCATTGGCCTACAGTGCCAGCACTTACAGTCTCTGTCGCTGGCCAACCTGGGCATGATGGGGAAGGTGGTGTACATGCCTGCTCTTGCCGACATGCTGAAGCACTGCAAGCGGCTGAAGGACCTGAGGTGAGGGGCTGAGGTGTGAGGGGCTCAGGGCCTGAGGTGAGGGGATGAGGGGATGAGGGGTGAGGTGTGAGAGGCTGAAGGGCTGAGGTGAGGACCTGAGGTGAGGGGCTCGGCCTGAGGTGTGAGGGCTGAGGGGATGAGGTGTAAGGGTCTGAGGGTCTAGGCAAGGGTCTGAGGACCTGAGGTGAGGGACTTAGGTGCATGTGCCACAGAGTACATGTAAGGGCAGAAGGCAGATGTGTGGGTTGGTTCTGTCCTCCCTTTACATGGGTTCTGAGGGTTGACCTTAGCCGTTAGACTTCCCCAGCACGTGCTCTTACCTAACTGAGCCACCTTGCTCTTCCACACTTTATTTCCTCAGACAAGACGTCTCACTGAATCCGAAGCTGGTCATTTTGGCTGGCCAGTGACTTCCTAGGGGTTAGAAAACATGTGTGGCCTTCCTGGGTCTTACCGTGGTTGCTGGGGATTTAACTCAGTTTTTAATATTTGCTAGAAAGCACTCTTACCCACTGAGCCATCTCCCACGGCCCCTCACAGTGACTCTTGGAGGGTGCGTAGCAGTAGGCTAGGGAATTCAGGACTAAGGTGTGCTGGGTGTCTGATAGCATGTGACCTGAGCTCCAGAGCCGCTTGGGTTGTATTAGCAAGACCCTTCCTCAACAAAGCCAGAAGCACGGAGCAGATGACTGCAGGGCACTGCAGGAGGCAGGAGGGGAGAGGGAGAGGGGGCAGCAGGGGCAGGCAGAAGGCAGAGGAGGGCTGGGGGCTTCAGCTGAGAGCTGCTGCCAGTGCCTCCTGGGGACAAGAGCAGGCAGGATGTGCAAACAGATTATCTCAAAAAGGAACTCAGACCTCTAGGAGTGGTGGCCTTGAGGCGGGTGGTAGGACCATCCTGGAAAATGGGAAGCAGTAGAGCACACAGGCCTCAGAGGACCCTGCTACGGCCATTGTCCTCGAGCATCACAGATTCAAGACCTGCCTGGGACAGTGAGTCTGAGGCCAGCCTGGGCAATTTAGCAAGACCCTGTCTTGAAATAAAATCTTTAAGAAAGGGCTGGGATGTAGCTTGGTGGCAGAGTACTTAACATGCTCAAGACTCTGGGTTCAATTCCTAGTATAAAACGTACTGGAGTTTCCAGAGCCGAGCATGGAATACATTCACACTGAGCACACTGTAAAGTACAGGGGTTATCGTCATCACCCAGAATTTAAAGGAGAAGAGTTCAGGACAACCTGGGAGGCAGTGACAGGTGAATCTCAGTGAGTTTGGGGCCAGTCTGGTTTAGAGAGTTCCAAGCCAACCAGGGTTTACATAATAAGACCCTGTATCACCAAAAAAAAAGCCGGGCGGTGGTGGCGCACGCCTTTAATCCAGCACTTGGGAGGCAGAGGCGGGCGGATTTCTGAGTTCGAGGCCAGCCTGGTCTACAGAGTGAGTTTCTGGACAGCCAGGGCTACACAGAGAAATCCTGTCTCGAAAAACCAAAAAAAAAAAAAAAAAGACCCTGTATCAAAAAACTTTGTAAAAGCAGAGGGTTGGGGGGCGGACTTTTTTCTCTTTTGTGGTGGTCTGAAGATGGAACATAGGTTTTGTTTTTCTACCACTGAGCCACACCTCAAGCTTCATATTGGGGATTCTGGGTGGGTACTGTACCACTGAGCCACACCCCAGCCCCTCACTGGGGGATTCTGGGTGGGTACTGTACCACCGAGCCACACCCCAGCCTCTCACTGGGGGATTCTAGGCAGGGGCTCTACCACTGAGCCACACCCAGCCCCTCACTGGGGGATTCTAGGCAGGGGCTCTACCACTGAGCCACACCCCAGCCCTCACTGGGGGATTCTAGACAGGGGCTCTCCCACTGAGCCTCACCCCAGCCCCTCACTGGGGGATTCTAGGCAGGGGCTCTACCACTCACACTTCCTAGTCCTTGGATATTTTTTTTTTTTTTTTTGGTTTTTCGTGACAGGGTCTCTCTGT
>JAJTUV010002621.1:0-122310 GCA_021653895.1 Mastomys natalensis | reverse complement strand
ATGTGTCATAAATTGTAGATAGTCATAAGGCCCATATACTTCCCTTCTCCAAGACTGAACGTTAGCATTTCATGAATTTTGTCCAGGTTTAGGTTTCAGTTTTAATGCTTGTCTCTGTTACTCTGTTTTCATTGGTGTTACTTCATTTACGTAACTGTAGTGTTTAAATGGCAGTTAGTGATGAAAGCTTTATTTTACTTGTATTCAGAGGGTATTTTTAGGTTGTCTGTGTTCATTCTCTGCTCTGAATTAGAAAATTCATTCTGCAATACTTTCTGTGGCTACACAGCTACCTTGTATTCATTTTAGGATTTTCTTCAGTGATTTGGAAAATTTAAGAAAAATAATTTTATTAAAATGAGTGATTATATGCATTACTTTGCTTCTGTTAGATTGTTAGACATATGCAAGCATCTAGAATGTATACTGATTATTTGTGGAGTACCACTAAATTTGTATATTTATCAGTTATTTTCATATATTTCGTAAGTATTTACTGGATGCCTATGATAGGCTAAGTCTCCATGGCCCAATTCGCTCATACATATATAAAGCTTATTTTTTGCCATTAAAATATACTTTCAGCCCAATATGGCTTGTTAATGACTGTAATCCTAGAACTTGTAGGGCTGAAATAGGAGGATCATTGTGAGTTCCTGTCTAGGCTACATAGTGATTTCTAGGCTAGCTTGGGGTGCAGAGTGAGAGTCTGTCTTAAAACCTGAAACATCCATGATATTCTTTCAAACTATATCAAACTAAAAACCACAAGTATGAGTATAATTTTTATACTGATAATTAAATAATACTTTATAGTTAAATAATACTTTCAGCTGTACTATAAAATGCATATTAGAAATAAAGGACTGATTCAGTTAGAATGTTATATGACAAAATCACAATAATAGTGATCTACATGTTACTGGAACAGGATCAAACCTCTTTGTTTTAAAATTCTTTATTCTTTTTTTACAGTCCAGTCTTTATCTTCATCCCTGTTGCCCTCTGACTGTTCCCCCTCATCCCACACCTCCTCCCCCAACTCATGCCTGTCTCCAAGAGAATGTCTCCACCCCCACCCCACCCTACCAGACCTCCCCACTCCCTGGGCTCTCAAGACTCTAGAGGGTTAGAGGGTGTGTCTTTTCTCACTGAGGCCAGATCAGGCAGTCCTGTGCTGTGTATGTGTCAGGGGCCTCATATCAGCTGATGTATGCTGCCTGGTTGGTGTGGCTCAGTCTCTGGGAGCTCCTGGGAGTCCGGGTTAGTTGAGACTGCTGGTCCTCCTACAGTCTTGCCCTTCTCCTCAGCTTCTTCCAACTTTCCCCTAATTCAGCCACAGGGGTCAGCAGCTTCTGTCCATTGATTGGATGCAAATATCTGCATCTGACTCTTTCAGATGCTTGTTGGGTCTTCTGAGTCTTTTTGTGAGTTCTCCATAGCCTCAGTAATAGTGTCAGGCCTTGGAGCCTTCCCTTGATCTGAATTCCAAGTTGGGCCTGTCACTGGACCTCCTTGCCCTCAGGCTCTTCTTCATTTTTGACCCTGCAGTTCTTTCAGACAGGAACAATTCTGTGTCAGAGTTTTGACTGTGGGATGACAACTCCATCCTTCTACTTGATGCCCTGTCTTTCTACTGGAGGTGGACTCTACAAGTTCCCTCTTCCCACAGTAGGACACTTCATCTAAGGTCCCTCCCATTGAGTCCTGAGAGTCTCTCACCTCCTAGGTCTCTAGTACATTCTAGAAGTTCTCCCCACCTCCTACCTCCTGAGGTTGCCTGTTTCCACCCTTTCTGCTGGCCCTCAGGGCTTCAGTCTTGTCCCCCCAAACCTCCTTTTGAACATTCTTTTTCTCTGTAAACACCCCTAATCTTACAGCAGTGTACCTTGCCAGGATTTTGTGATTTTGTTGGCTGCCTGTCTTTTTTTTTTTGTAAAAAATGGAGAAAAAGAAGCTCATTACATTAGCTACAGAAATGATACTTAGGAAAATGCATCCAAAACCTTAGACACTCTCTTTATATTAACTGCTGTCTTCATGATTTGCCTTGTATTTCAAGTGCCTGCGAATGGCCAGGACACTTTGGAATTAAGCATATGGTTCATACTGGGGTTTGTTACTTTTCTTTTTTTCTTTTTTTTAAGATTTATTTTATGCATGAGTACACTGTAGCTGTCTTCAGACACACCAGAAGAGGGCATCAGATCCCATTACAGATGGTTGTAAGCCACCATGTGGTTGCTGGGATTTGAACTCAGGACCTCCAAAAGAGCAGTCAGTGCTCTTAACTGCTGAGCCATCTCTCCAGTCTGGGTTTGTTACTTTTCATGATGGGTAGTTTTACTTGCTAACTACCTCTCATGTTATAGTCTAAGGTGGAGGGTGACAACCATTCTATATCACAATCAGGTGACAGTCTTTGCAAATGAGCTAAACTCCCTATTTTTACAAGTACTTATCATTGACACTGTAATATAAAACCAGCCATAAACGATGTGGAAATGCATTAGCATTTTGTGTTCCAATTAAATTTTATAAACACCAAATTAAAATTCCATATTTTTTGTTACAAAATATTTTACAACCATTTTTATAGCACCCCCGTCAAATAAACAGTGGGCCAGAATTTGGTCATGAGTTATTTACTAACCTGTTCCAGAATCTTTTTGTTGTTGTTATTATTAGTTTTTATTTTCTAAGAAATAATTTTTTAAATTTATTTTTAGTTGTTCACTTTTCATCTCACTCACTGCCCCTCCTAGTCACCCCCTCTCCACAATCCTTCCCCCATGCTCCCTCCCCTTCCCCTGTGAGTGGGTGGGGCCCTTTGCGTATCCCTCCAACCCTGGCACATCAAGTCTCTGTGAGGCTAGGCGCTTCCTCTCCCACTGAGGCCAGACAAAAGTATCTCAGCTAGAAGAAAATCAATTTTCATAAATAAAATGTACCTTTTCCCATTAAAACCATGATACACTGACATGACCAACTCAGTATGTACAGAACAAAATTCTGTACATTCCTAAGTTTCAGGTTAATGCGGGCTGTCTTGAGCAACTGTCTCATTCAGTGAGCTGTTGCCTCATACATCTGCTCAGCTAGAGAGATAATTTCCCCAGATAAACAATCTTTACCAAAGATAAACAGAAAGGAATCTAGCTGCAGGTGCAGAGCAGGATTCAATACAATGAGCATTCCAGAGAAATCAGTGAAAATCTCTCACTTTGGAGATATGTGGGTATCTGTCTGGGTCTGGTGTAGGAACCTGTAATCTAGTATGTAGACTCTCTAGGGGAAAGGATGAGAAAAAGGCACAGTAAAACAATATGTACCCATTCTTTGTCCCACGAGTAGAGACCTCTTACAAACACCCCCCCCCAATAACTGAAAACATCTCAGGGTTTAGGTTACCCACATTCTCTTGAATGAAAAACTGAAAAAGCTCACAAACTTATTATCTCATTTTAGTTCATATAGCAGCCCTGAGGTGATTATTATTTTCATCTTACTCATAAGCATAAGGGTAGATATTAAACTTATCTCTTATTATCGCTCAGTAACAGATGCCAGATGATAAACTAAATCTGAGATCATGCCACAAGTCTGGCAAATTCTCACCTAAATTTTTATAAGGTTATCATTAAAAGTACTTTTAATTTTTAAAGATTTTATGCATAGCTGACTGAGACAGATGCAGATACTTACCACACCCAACCATTGGACTGAAGTCAGGGACACCTATGGAGCAATTGGGGGAAGGATTGAAGGAGTCGAAGGGGAGGGCAACCCCATAGGAAGACCAGCAGTCTTAACTAACTCTTAACTAACTCGGACATGGGCTGGGGGGTGGGGGTGGGAAGTCCCAGAGACTGAGTCACCAGGAAGACTGCAAACACGGGCAGATTCAAGGCCCCAAGCACATGAATAGCAGAGGATTTCCTGGTCAGGCCTCAATGGGATCAGATGCCCCTAATCCTGAGACTTGAGGCCCAAGGGAGGAGGGAGGAGGGGGCAGAGAAGGGGAGCACCCTCTCCAAGGCAAGGGAATGGGGTGAGGAATTGTGTAGGGGGACCAGAAAGGAGGACAATGGCTGGAATGTAAATAATTTAAAAAAAAAAAAAAGGATTTCATGCGCAAGTGTTTTGACTGCATGTATGTCTGTGCACCACATGTTTGCCTGGTGCCCAGAAGTTATCAGACAGCCCGAAACTAGAGTTATAGATGGCTGTGAGCCACCCGTGGGTGCTGGGAATTAGAGCTGTGTCGTCTGGTAGAGCTAAGTCATCTCTTAAGCTACCAAATTCTTCATTAATATCTTCAATTTTGAAAACAAATATAAAGAAAACATTTTTCAGTTCTTCCAGTGATCAGCACTAGTGACTCCACCCATGTGGCTGTCCATATATACAGAAAAGAGTAAGTACACAGACTGCCTTTTTAATCTGCTTTATTAGGTTTACAATATGCAATATGGATCTTCCCATGCAACTGATTCTGCTAACAAAAGAATTACAGGCTGAGTAAAAAACACAAGTTTCAATTAGAAGCTGGTAACAGGAGGAGATCTACACAAAAGGAGCAATCTCAAAACTTGTACATCACAAAGCAGGGGTCCCCATTTCATCTTCAGAGAAAACCTCAGGACTCAGGGCATAAGGCAGAACTCATCATGGTGGTCATGGTGAGGGGGGTCGGTGCTAACAGCCCGCATAGTATGGCTCAGCTGCCTTCCCTTAACTTCTCCATGAGCTGTCTCATATCCTCCCCAAACCTCTGGACATTCTCCTCTCTCATCCTTGCCTGGGCTCCCCAACCCTATACATCAGGTCCCATCTGTAGTGAGCAATGGGCTGCCTAACCCGGAATCGCCTGCGACCTCCTCTAGGTGCACAGTTTTTGCCAGCCTCAAAAGTCAGGGCCACAACTGGCTCCCTTTTGACGGTATCTTGAGGCTTTTCTTCCTTCTCCTCCATTTTCTGATGGTCATTTTCCATGTTGAGATTTTTACTTCTTGATCTTTGGACTCCATTACTCCTAAGAAGCAAGAGAAGGAAAAAATTTCTTCGTGGATTGATCAGCAACAAGGATAAGAGTCTCTGCTTTGCACCTTTCAAAATTCATCTCCCCACCTGAAAGGGCCATAGCTCTCTAGAGGGCTCAAATCCGGCCCACCTCTCCCCAAAGCCCACCGTGTTTCCTGCAGATACGTCTGATGCATCTGCGTCATCAAAATGGAAGAATAGGATGGGAGAGAAGAATACGGTAGAGGGGGACAAGTAGGGCTCTGACATATCCAGATTTGCGCACGTTCCCTTTCCCCTCTCAGTCCCCAGCACCTACCTGGGCCTGTCCTTGCCTTCTCCTCTTGCTAGCGATGCTCACCACCAGGTGTGCCGCGAAGCTTCTGCTCCTCGGACCTGCGACCAACCCAGAAGGATGCGTGAGTGGGTGGGAGGGAGGACCTGTGGCGCTGTCCCGCGCGCCACCGCCCAGGCTCTTCCCGCCGCCTCGGCCGCCCCTGCCCCACCCCGCCGACCACCCCTGGGCCCCCGATGCAGGGATGCCGGGGTCTATGGGAAGCTGTCGCGGGGCGCATGCTCCTACTCCCCGAGGGTCTCGGCCCGGGTCCGCCGCCCCCCTCCCTGTCTGGGTCGGGCCGCGCCGCTGCGCACACAGGGACGGCCACCTGCAGCCTCGGCCTGCGCTGCGATGGCCGGACTGGCGGCCGCGGGACCCCGACCAAGGGCTCCGCGGGTTCGGGCCGTTGTCCCTCTCACCTGCTCCGCTCTTCCTCCTCCTGCTGCTGCTGCTTTCCGCACCGCCCGGGCCCGCGCGCTCTGCGCCACCAGGAGCTGCGCCACCAGGAACAGGTGCCTCCGTTAGGGATGGCGGGCTGGAGAGAGTGAGCGAGGGCAGGTCCGAGACCCAGCGAGGGGTGTGAGCCTGCGTGGGCTAGTCACGTGCCACTTGCGTCAGAAGCCAAAGCTCCGCCCCGGGCCCCAACCCCTCTTCCCGCCCCCAGTGTCTTGCTGTGCAAAGTTCAGGTCCCTTCTTCACCTTTAACGTCTCCAGCCTGGGCCCTGTCTCTTTGAGCCTTGGGCATTGCATGGCCTGACAAAAAGAAGGGCCATGTGTGTGCTTTATGGACTGCTGGCTATCCCAGTTCTCTGGGGATTGATTTTCCCCTCTCCCTTTTCTCCAGGTTGTGCCTCCTTCCTTCTGCTGTCCCCTCAGCTTTTCATTTTTCCTTCCCTAAAATATGTGGGAAAAGTTAGTCAAGAAATGGGCTTATACTCTCTTGCACTCTTGCTCTCTCTTGATCTCTTGATCCCTTCCCCCCCTCCCGTTCCCCATTCCCTTCCTCCTCTCTCCACGTGGTCATGGCCAGCCTCTACTTCTCTACTCAGTCTTTCTGCGTCTACTACCCTCTGAACTCCCCTCCCCATGCCCTGAATAAACTCTATTCTATACTATAAAAAAAGAAAAGAAATGGGCTTATGCAGATTTTACAAAGCTGCCTCCCTCCGTCCCTCTGTCCCTCCGTCCTTCCCTCCCACTCCTCTCTTCTCAGTTCCTCCTTCCCTCCCTCGGAGACGGTTTCTTTATGCAGTCCTGGCTGTTCTGGAACTCACTCTGTAGTCCAGGCAGGACTGGAATTCAGAGATCTGCCCGCCTCTGCCTCTCGAGTGCTCGGATTAAAGGCATATACCACTACCTACCGCCTGTCTGATTTTTAAAATTTCTTAATGGATTCCCATAGTGTTCTTTTGGTGATCACGAAAAGCATATATCTTTTATATGCAATGATAGTAAGGGGGAAGAAGAGGCTTTTGATTTGAGAATGAGACGAGCATGGAAGGAGTTGGAGAGAAGGGGCTTGGGAAGGGAAAAGCGATGTAATTTTATTTGTGTTAAAATTTTTAAAAAGAAAAGGAATGGTGTCTCTTGTTTGTAAAAAAAAAAAAAAAAAAAAAAAAAAAAAACCAGCACTGGGAGAACTGAGGCAGGAGGATTTCTAGTTTAACACTGGCCTAGGCTAGGGAGATCTTGTCTCAAAAAAAAAATATATAGACTTATTTGAAAAACAGGATTAAATTTGGGGGAAAAAGCGCCAACCATCTGTCTGTCCTGCTAAGTCATTATATAAATATAGACTCCACAGGCAGCAGCTGCTGTTTTTGGACCTTGGAAAAGGATAGGGCAGCTGAGGCTCCCCTTGTGAGGGGCCCCTAGACACGCAAGGCATCTTCATGAGGTGAGCCACCATTTACTGTTCTATAAAACCTTGTCAGAGCTTCAGAATGAAAAGAAACGAACAAATCTCTTTCAGAAATTTCTGATTCAAATGGTTCATATGCATTGCAAGTCAATGAGCATGTGTTTAAATAATCTTAAATTATATACTGTAAATCTATTTCAGGACCAGCTTTGGTGGCTGAGAGGACAGCAGGAGAAGAGGACAGGGGGAAGTCGATCCCCCAGAGAATTGGGAAGTTAATGCAGGAAGGTTTCATGTATATAATTAACAAAACAAAATACACTTTTATTTGATATTCTAGTCATGAGCAATTGTCAATTGAAATGCAGAAGTATTGCTTATGTACTTTATGAATGTTAAATGTGAGGGTTTTTTTTTTTTTTTCCTTTCAAAAAAGGCTAAGCAGTAGCCTTTCAAAAAAGGTTTCTCTGTGTAGTGTGACTATCCTGGAACTCAGTCAATGAACCAGACTGGCCTCGAACTCAGAGATCTGCCTGCCTCTGGCTCCTGAGTGCTAGGATTAAAGATGTGTGCCACCACCTTCTGGCTAAAGGTGAAAAGTAATCTATATATGAAAACTAAAACAATGATGAGAGCATTAAAGACATATAATAAAATGTACACATTTTAATTTTGTAGTGTTGAGGATGAAACCTGGGGCTTCCTGCACGGTAGGCAAGCATCCTTTTAAAATTTTTTTATTATTTATTTATTTTATGTATGTGAGTACACGGTCACTCTCTTCAGACACAGAGGGCATGAGATCCCATTACAGATGGTTGTGAACCACCATGTGGTTGCTGGGAATTGAACTCAGGACCTCTGGAAGAGCAGTCAGTGCTCTTAACCACTGAGCCATCTCTTTAGCTCAGTAGACAAACATCTTACTATTGACCTACATCCTCAATCCAATATAGTCATAGTTAAACTATATAATTTAATATTTAACATACTTATCAACAAAGATAGAGACGGTTTTCCTCTGCTGAATAAGTTATGTTGTGAACCTTCACAGTTTGAAAGACCACAGCTTTCCAGTCAGACAAAAATGGTCAGGTTTATATTGTATAGGTTACGTTTGCATTTGCTTATTCTGAAAATCATGGAACAAATCATGTAGAACACACTTGTCTTTAGCTGATAGCTTTTGAGCTATCTTTTGAGATTCATCATTGTTTGTATCGGTAGCTTGTTCTTTCCTTTGATTAGCAACACTAATTTTCAGAACAAAATCCAGCACTTACTATCCTACTCCCAGAAAGTCTGGTCTTGCTTCATGTTGTGATTCCGTAGGATGCATAGTGTTCACAAAGGTAACCTCTTGTTATCCAGGCTTGTGCTTAGCTGAGTTACACCTGAATCTCATGAGGACCTGCACAATTTCCAAGTGTCCTTGGGCCTCTGCCATAGATGGCGATATGAGCTAATATAGTCTGTTGGAGTAAATTTTTTGGTCTAATAGTATTCTTGTCATGATAAATTATTAAAGCATAAAAATTTCTTGGCTGCAGACAGTATTCTTGTTACTGCTTAGCCTTGTTGCAGCCGTGTACTCATTCCAACTGTTCTGCTTTACTCATTGGTGTGTGTGTGTGTGTGTGTGTGTGTGTGTGTATAAGTCAGAGAACAACTTTTAGGAGTCAGTTCTCTCGACCCACCTTGAAATCAAACCCACCAGAGTATCAAACTGAGGTCATCAGACTTAGCAAGTTCCTTTTTACCCATTGAGCCACCTCACTCAGTTTCAGTCTAGTTTCTTTTGAAACATTGTCAGGTTGTCAGAAAGATATACTTTTGTACCTTCTTTTTATAGGACTGTATAATGGCAATTTTCTAAATTCTTATAAATGTTCAAAGTATTTGATATAGTTACTTCAATTCTTACATCCTATTTACAGAAATAATACCTAAATATCTGGAAAGATCTGTGGATACTAAGGTGTTTTCAGGGACTGGGAATACAGCTCGATTGGTAGAGTGCTTGCATGGTGTGTACAAAGTCCTGGACTCAATCTCCAACACCATATAAAACTGATTGTACTTGTGCACATTTAGAACTCCAGCACTCAGTAGATAGAAGCAGGAAATATCAAGTATTTAAGAATGTCTTTGGCTACATGGTGAGTTTGAGGCTATCATGGGTTACATGAGACCTTTTCTTTTTTTTTTTCTTTTTTTTTTTTAACCATCTCTCTAGCCATCTCTTTATTGGTTCATTGTGAATGTCACATCATGCACCCTAATCCCACTCATCTCTCCCTCCCATTATACAGGCCCGCCACTCTTGTAATCGTCCTCTCAACAGAAGAAAAAAAAATCTCGTCGTGGAAGCTGCAGTGTGTCACTCTGTGTCCCACTCTGTGTTTACCCTTTTGTCCACACTTCTTTGCTTGCAAATGTACTGCAATGAGTCATTGGTCTGGTACGAGGTCTCTGGCTTCTGATACTCCATCAGTACTGGATCCTCACTGGGAGTCCTCTCAGGTATTGTTCCTTATTTGCCGTAGTAAGGCCTGTTTGCCATGCTACAGCCTGTGCTTGCTGTGGTCGGGTCTTTGCTTTCCGTGTTTGGGCCTGTGCTTGCCGTGATCGGGCCTGTTTGCTATGCTACAGCCTGTGCTTGCCATGCTCCCACCTGTTCTTGCCATGCTCCAGCCTGTTCTTGCCATGCTTCAGCCTGTGCTTTCCAGTCTCCCGCCTGTGCTTTCCATGCTCCAGCCTGCGCTTGCCATGCTCGGGCCTGTGGTTGACTTGCTCGCACATGTGCTTGCCATGCTCCCGCCTGTGCTTTCCATTCTCCCGCCTGTGCTTTGCATTCTCTCGCCAGTTCTTGCCATGCTCGGGCCTATGCTTTTCATTCTCGGGCCTGTGCTTGCCTTGCTCGGGCCTGTGCTTGTCGTGCTCGGGCCTGCGCTTGCCATGCTAGGGCCCGTGCTTGCCATGCTCCGGCCTGTTCTTAGCATGCTCCGGTCTGTTCTTACCATGTTCTGGCCTCTGCTTGCCATGCTCCGGCCTCTGCTTGCATTGCTCTGGTCTGTGATTGGCATGCTCATGCTTGTGCTTGCTGTGCTCGAACCTCTGCTTGCCATTCTACAGCCTGTGCTTGCGTGCTCGAGCCTGTGTTTGCTATTCCTGAGACCTTTTCTTTAAAAAAAAAAAAAAAAAACACCACATTTTAGTAATACAAATGCAAGAAAACCAGACTAGAATATACCCAAATGTACATTAATTGGCTTATGTAAATTATTACCTTTGATATAATTTTATACAAAGCAACAGAAAATATACCATATAGGAGGATTTAATGAAATATTATTAGGGACAATTAGCAGCCATGGCTAAAATGAGTGATCCCTGAACTCTGGCAAAGTTGATGACCTGGAATAGATCTGTATACAAATAATATAATAAAACCACAAAGTTTTGTATTTAATATTGACCAGGTGAATATCAGTGTGGATAAAGTAAACCTGGTCACCAAATATATAATGAATAATTATGTCATAGTTTAACTTATACAATTTTGTGTTTTTTTTTTTTTGAGACAGATATTATGTATCACAGATTGGCCTTGAACTCTCTACATAGCTGAGAATGACCATTAATTTTTTAATCTTCTGATCTTCCTTCCTCTAGCTCCTGGAGTACTGAGATTACAAGTATGTGCCAGGCTTTATGTACTGCTAAGGAATAAACCCAGGCCATTATGCATGCTAGGTAAGCATTTGACTTATTGAACTACATCTCCAGTATAATTTGATTATTTCCTTAGTATGAATGTCTCATAATGTGTGTGTCTTAGTTAGGGTTTTACTACTGTGAACAGACACCATGTCCAAGGCAACTCTTATAAAAACAATATTTAATTAGGGCTGGCTTATAGGTTCAAAGGTTCAGTCCATTATCGTCAAGGCAGGAATATGGCAGCATCTAGGCAGGCATGGTGCAGGAGGAGCTGAGAGTTCTACATCTTCATCTGAAGGCTGCTAGCAGAATACTGACTTCCAGGCAGCTAGGGTGAGGATCTTAAAGCCCACAGTAATACACCTACTCCAACAGGGCCACATCTTCTAATAGTGCTACTTCCTGGGCTGAGCATATAGAAACCATCACTGTATGTATGACTTCAATGATGGATGAATATGTTAACATACTTCTATACAAGAATGTTGATGAATTTTGACAGCATGACCTGGAAATAAGTGGAGAAAATCCTCAAGATGACCACTTTGCTTGGTAGTGTATGCCTGTAATCACAGTATGCGGGAGACAGAAGAAGGAGAGTCAGGATTTTAAGGAAGCTACACAGGAAGTTTGAGGTCAGCCTTGGCTACATATGATCCTGTCTCCAACAAATCAAAAGTCCTTTGGGGAATGCAAAGAAGAATTCCTGGGTTTGTGTCAGAAAGTACTTACACAAAAGCTCTTTCAGA
Source organism: Mastomys natalensis (assembly GCA_021653895.1). Taxonomy (NCBI): domain Eukaryota; kingdom Metazoa; phylum Chordata; class Mammalia; order Rodentia; family Muridae; genus Mastomys; species Mastomys natalensis. The sequence continues at coordinate 110,618 of JAJTUV010002621.1, read as the reverse complement.
CAAAAAACCAATAAACAACCCTAAAGATGGAGCGAGTGGACCTCTACCTATTTCATAAGGTTCTATGGCTTAGGTTTATTTGACAGGTCTCTTCCATACATCTCATCCTAAATTTAGGTCCTGCCTACCCTTTCTGATGCTGGTCCACATATTTCCTAAAACATTTTCTATCTGGGGCTAGCCTAATCATTGCCTTCTCCTACCACCTACTGATCCAAACATCCCACTCCTCCTTTCAACCTTTCTCTAAACCACCATCCAGAGAGAATATATTCTCAGCTGTGTAGAACTTGCCTCTAAGAATGTAGTACTAGGCATCAGGAGAAATTCAGTTAAATTATCATGCATAAAAGGATGGCAGTTGTATGTAGAACTTAGAAGAGATTGTTGTGGCAGATTGGGACTGACCTCATTTTAAATCCTGAGCGGACTCTTATCCATAGCGCTAAGCAGAGAAGTGACCTTACACATCTTACATAGATATCTCCAGAGGTGAAAGAGAGAAAATAGAAGAAAGGGCACTAGAGAATCATCTGCCCTAACAGTTCTCATGTAAGATAAGGCACAAACTGGGAAAGTGCCAGATGCAGCTGTCAAAAGTGAATACAAGGCATACTGATTATGGAAGGCATGAGAATTAGACAAGGCACAGGCAGGGTGACTACAAAAAGTAACAAGACACACTGGGTTAATTAATGTTAATAGTACAAGATCTCATTTAAAGATGAATGTCAGCATTGACAGAGAGTTAAAAGTTAAATGCATTCTTATAAACACAGAATAGACAAGGGCAAAATATTTGTTATAGGCACAGTTTAAGGTCTTGTAGCTAAATGTCTATATTTGTCTTGATTTCAAAAGTGCATTGTATATGTGTATCTATATGTGTATGTGCATACATGTATATAATTGTTGACATATATAAAATTATATATATATATATATATATATATGTGTGTGTGTGTGTGTGTGTGTGTGTGTGTGTGTATACACAGGTATGTATATTTCATTCCTATTTTCCCTCAGTCCATAAATAATATCCACCTAAGATGAAAGTGCAACAGAGCTAAGGTGACCAAGAAGATTCTATCTAGCCTATCACTGTCTAAAGTATTTCCAGGACTTTTTACAGCCATAAATCTCCTATGTGTGGTTGTGACTGCAAAGGAGCATGAATTTCTTGGGTAATATAAATTTTTCACATAATAAGAATGATTTCATGTGGGCATGTGTTTGTCATTACTCATTTGAAATGTCTTTTTCATGTGTATAATTTCTTGTAATGTAAATAACAGTTCTATCAGTAAAGAAATAACAAAAACAAACATACAACCTCATAAAATCACGTCAATTTTAGGATTACCCCAGAATGTCACACTTCTTTGCAATCAGTACTCCAAATGCCCTTCATTCCAGGAGGTCAGTGTTCCAACTCCTGTCACTACAGACAGAGCTTTCAGACGAAGAACACCATATAAGTGGAATTATACTGCATGTACTCTTTTGTGTCTAGCTTCATCTTAATGGCTGTCTTCATCAGTAGTTTGGACTTGTTTATTGATTCACCATATATGTTTAGTTATCTCTGATAGTCAACATTTTCAGTTTGACATGATCTAGAATCACCTAGGCAACAAGCTTTTAGGCATGCCTGTGAGAGCTTATCTAGATTAGAGTGATTAAGGTGGAAAGACCCACCTTACCTGTGGATAGTACAATTTCATGTGGTTGAGTCCTGCACTCTATAAGGAGAAAGCTAAGTAACTGACAACATTTGTCTCTTGTCTGGTCATTGTGAGTTCAAGGCATCCAGCTGCCCAAAGCTTCCATTTCCATGACAGACTGTGCCCTTAAACTACCAGCTAAAAGAACTCCCTCTCAGCTGGGCATGATGGTACATGCCTTTCAAGGTCAGCATGGTTTACATAGTGAGTTCTAGGACAGTAAGGGCTGTATAGAGAGACCCTGTATTAAAAAGAATAGAAAAGAAAAGAAATGAAAACAAAAGAAAAGAAACCTTTCTCATTAAGTTGCCTTTGCCCCATAATCCAAGTAAATAATATGTTATCTATTTCTGGATTACAAATTATATGGTATATTTATACATAGTGATGAAAAACAACACCCCCTTTTCCTGTCTATTTCTGAGGATCTTCAAACTAGACAGTTTAGGTTGGATGGTTTCACTTTAACATCTCTTACAAGACTGAAATGAAGGTGCTGATAATGCCAGTGTCATATTGGCATTCAATTACAAGAAGATCCACTTCTTAAATTACAAATGTGTTAGGAGTTTTTAGTGAGTTGTTGGACTAAGAGTCTCATTTCTTCTCTGGCTGGTCACTAGCTGGTTTCTCTTTTAAAGCTAGTCATTCCTTAAAAAGGGGTGCAACAAAGCTCTACTGTTCAAAAGATCTCTTCTTCTGCCCACTTAACTTTTTTTCTGGAGTCATTTACATCAAGCTTACTAGTAGTGATTACATTAAAAATGAGCTACGGAGTTCCTAATAAACAAGACCAAAGAACTTTTCATAGTCACCGCCCCCTGCCCATTGCTTATTTTCATGTAAACAAGTCCATTTATATAAGTAATAGAATCCTTAGCAGGAAATGATTGGTATGATGGGTGGTGGGTTTTGTGAGTAGCTGAATAAAGTCTAGGAAACCTAGGTGGGACAGAAATGTTTGAGAGAAACAAACAAACCAAATATGTTCTTACTGAGGTAAAGATTTTTAAAAGTAATATATTCAGGGACAATCTTCAAGGGAATAAAAAAATATGGCATGGCACAATCTATGAAAATGTGTAATCAAAGTAGTAGATATTTATGATTGAATTCTGAGATCTGCATATCTGAGCACAAAGTGCTGTAGGATTATAGTCTTAGTTATCCATGTGACTGAAGGACTTCACCTGCCCTGAAGTCTCCGTGAAAGGGCATGCTCCAACTGCTCTGTACATTTTGAGTTTCTAAAAATGTGTCCGACTGAAAGGTCTATATTTGTATTCTGACTTCATTAGCTGGAACAGGTGCTTGGGTCTTTTTATCTTCCTATTTTTAATCTTTTTTCAAAATATGCATATCTTTACCATATTTCAAATTATGCGACTTGTGTTTATGGAAAATTGAAAAATAGGAAGATATCTGAAAAAAAGTAAAAACATGTAAACCCAATTATGACCTCATTACCTAGTTTATTTCATATCCTGCAATTTGGTTTCAAAAATTAGACTATAAGGAAAATTATATTTATGCTGGATGGAAGGGTAGAGTAGAGGTAAGAGTGCGTCTTTCCTGTTCTCACAACCAAGACGAGGACGAGTAATCCTTTCTCTCAACACAACCCTTAAAAAAGGAATGATGGTTAATATAACCATGGAAGATGCAGCCCCTCCCTGGTAATCAGAGAAAGGCACATTCCATCCATAAGGAGAAGGGGCCACTTTTGACCTCTGAAATTAGCAAAGGCAAAAATGAGTGACAGGGCCTGGTGTGGTGGGGGTGGGAGGTTAGTAGACAGGTCTACTTCTGCAGTAGTGCTGATGGGAGGGGAAACTAGGGACCAGAGTTGGAAGATGACATAATCCTCACGTGATTAAAAGCTGACGTGAGCCCAAGTCATTATATATCCAGGTTTCTTTCTCCTCTGGGTACGAGCTCTTTATTGCCCTGAATATTCGTGGCCAAGGAGAAGAGAAGGTAAATTCCTTAAATCCATCTAGATTTGTTTCCCCATATCTCTAATTGGGAGATAGATAATTGCTATTGATGTCCATATTTTGTGCATTTTTGGCAGGGAAAAAAGCAGGTAAAAATGGGATTCAGAAACAACTAGATTCAGTGATCAAGACTTTCTTGTTCTGCAAGCTTTGCTTTTCGTTGTCTTCCCCAGTGCATGAGAAGCATAGAGCCCTGAAATGATTAATGGCATGGGGAGGGAAAATCGTGGGCAGAAACAGAATTTGGATATTTAAAATTGGTTCCTTCTTTCAATCAACCTGCAATGGTGGGGTAAATGGCGGGATGGAGATGCTGAGATCTTACAATGGCCAAGGTATGAGAGTGAGGGTGGGCGAAACAAGCACACAATTCTAGATTAAGATAGCATCAGTAAAGACCAGGCATATGAATACTAAAATATCATTCGAGGAGAATCCCAGATTGGATATAAAATAAGTGTTATGATCTCCATACTTTTTCCCTGATCCCTTGTTTCTGTTGTAGGTCCAGGAATCTGTGTTCAAGATACCTCTGACAGGAAAACGAGAGAGAAACTACTCTGTATTTGTCAGGTTAGTGTGTGGAGTTTCTTATAAAACTGCGAACTTCTGAGGGTGGGAGTTGATGTAGGGGTAATGTCGTGGGTAAATTTGTAGCTTCGCTGGCTCGGAGGACCATTCGCTTATTTCCTGCAAAAGGAGTGGGATGAGATTGGGAGTGGGGAAGAAAAATAGAATTTGAAGTAAGCTGAAGAAGCTGAGGTATTTGTTAGTTTCTAAAAGGCTGAATGTGGGTCGTCAGGTATGGGGAAGTGGGTTTCCAAGAGAAAGGGATTCAGAGTAGGAAGTAATCTGCCTCTGCATTTTCTCCCTGGACTTAGGCAGGAAAGGATCAAATCATGCAAAAGTCCCTGCAATGACAAAGAAGGAAAGCCCAAGTGCAGTGAGCCAAAGAGAGGACGAACATCCCTATGGAGCCTTTGAAGGCCAGCGAACCATGGAAGGGAATTCACGACAGAGGCTGCTTCAGTCTCTTGAAGAATTTAAAGAAGACATAGACTATAGGCATTTTAAAGATGAAGAAATGACAGGAGAGGAAGAAGAGATGGAAAGGTGTTTGGAAGAAATAAGAAGTCTGAGAAAAAAATTTAGGGCTCTGCATTCTAACCGTACCCCTTCTCGGGACCATCCCTTTTAATGCAGTAGTCTCAGAAATTATTTTCTGTTATTAATATTCCCACTGCTTTCTATTTTCACTTGGTTTTATAAATATTTGCTATCATTTACTTTAATACTTCAGTTTTGGTTACAGCCATATATAAACCTCATGCTGTCCACACCCCACTTTTCAATTTCACCCCACCAATTTAATAAGAAGTTTTGTCCATTTATATGAAAGGACAATCATCTGGTAGTTTATTGTAAACCCAAAACTGCAAGCTGAAAAGCATTATGCATGCCTTCCTTATGTGTTCACTTATGTATGATACCATACCAAAGAGGTTAATCTATGTGATCTGGATTCTCTTTCTTACTTTCCATAAAATGAATATATTCATATCTGTATTTGTTTTATTAATTTTGTATCACAAAAAGAAAAACAATTAGACATAAATGAAAGAGGTTTATCAATCACTTTTGGAAAGCAGTGAAACAGCAAACTTTTAATAACAGAAGTGTAAGAAAGGCATGTCAACTGCAAATTGCCTTCAGATTTCTTAGCCAGAGGAATAAAGTGACCATTATAAAATACTTATGTTTAAGACTTGATCATTTCATGGGAAAACTATTCAGTTCACAGAGATTCTGTATAGAACTGTATACAAAGATTCTGTATAGAACTCTGCACTATGTTGGTGAGACCTCATTTGCTCATGTGCATATAGAAACCCAGCTTGTATTGAGCCAACCATTCGAGGGAGGACAACGAAATGTTTCAATATATGCTCAAGAACACTGCCAGAAGGCAAAGGTGGGGTCTCCCATGCCAGTCCTCAGCTTTTGAATCCCACCTTTGTTTACAGCATATCCCGCCTCAGTTTTTTGCTCTCTGATAGCCACACAGCTGCTGATGCACCTGAGGGGGTGGGGGTGGCTTATGTTTCAAAATTTCACTGAGTTCCCAATGAATTGATCTCCCAGTGTCCTCTTAAACCCCTGCTTTCTAGTGATATTTAAAACAGATGGCACTGCTGGAACACTTCCAGTTCCACACTGTCCTGGGACATATATTTTTTTCCTAGATACATATTAAGAAGTAGAATTCTTGAGTCTTAGGTTAATTCGGTTTAATTATTACAGGGATCTCTAGTCTCCTTTTCAAATATGACCATTAACAATGCATAAGGTTTCTTATTTGGCTACATCATTGATAATGTGTGCACACTCGTGAAGGCTTGAAGCTGGTGGATGTCTTCCTTGTTCTCTTCCCAGTTGACTTACTGAGGTAGGGTCTCTGGGCTAACCCTACTCACCAATTGCAGGTGTTCTAGCCAGCCTGCCTTAAGGATTCTGTGTCTAAATCCCAGTGCTAAGATTACAGGCAGCTGCCATATCTGCCAGGCTTTTAAGTGGACTCTGAGGATCCAAACTATGGTAAGTATGTTTATCCACTGAGCCATCTCCCTAGATCAAGGTGTTTTGTTGCCTGAATGTTCTTAGTGTAGTCACCCCTAGTAGAGATGAAGTCGCTTTACTTCTGGCTTCTCTTTTTTTACCACTCCCAACTTTTATTGTATTTCTTAATTAATGAAAATAATAATAATGTAGCAGCCTACTATTTTAAGTTAGCAGCTGGAAATTTAATGCTATAAGATACAAAATCTTTTCTTAGGGCAATAATGGACACATTTAACTTTCCCAAATCTGAGAACAATTGAACATTTTATTGCCTATTAAATATAAAATTGGATCATATTAAAGCTCCTCATAGCTAAAGAATTCAAGGGACAGTAATTTTGTTCTATGTATTTGATGTGTTGACTGACATGAGGAACATCTGCCAACACCCTACACTGATGACTTTCACACTGGAGTCTGGCTATTTTGAGAGTTTTCTGGTATGCAAAGGGACACTGTTAATAATGAGGTGATAACAACTTTTACTTTGCAGTAAATAATTATATATATTTAACGTTAAACACAGCCCCCCCCCCCCGAAATAATATAGAATCCCAACATACAAAACAAGTTTTAGGAAACTGTATTGGCAGTGAGGACTGCCGTGTTCTCTGAACACACACACATTCTAGGGATACATGGCTCCTTCCTTCTCTGTGATCACTAGGGAAATGCTTAGCAAACCATGCCGCACTACATTTGGATCACAATTCAAAGACTGGGCATCCTGCCAGGGACATAAAAAGGTATGGAAGGGACTCTAAGAGCCACCCACGTGACCACCAGACCTCCATGCTCTCTTTTTAGCTAATTAATAGGCACAAGAAGTATGGGTGGAATTTCATGAATTGACTTTTAGCCCTCTATATCTAGGCTTTCTGGAATGTTTAGTAGCCACACATTAGTCCTTCAGATTTTTTTAAATGTAGCTCTTAAACTTGCTGTCACGTTCACTTTTAGGACAGCAATACATCTTCCCAAACAGCAAGGGAGTCCTGAATGCCCCAGGTGATATCTTGGCTCTTAAATTGATTCTCTGATTCTTTTTCTTTTCTCTATTATCTTTCCAGTCAAAGAAGTTATTTTGCCCAGTATTGGGAGTAGAAATCTTCATCCATGAAATGTAGTTTGTCAGTCACTGATCTTTGTAGGCCACCACAGTTGAGTCATACTGAACCTGAAAACTATCCCAGGCAGTGTGGATTACGCCACCCATGTTTGTACTGGGTTATCATGTGTATTTTAGATAAAACACTTTCATTTCTCTGGTGTCATATAAACACTCAAAGTTTGGCCTGCTATCTAGCCACATTGTTCTGCACTGTGCCCACATTACAATCTGACCTCCCGCTGAAGAGCAAGAGCTCAAACTCAATTGTTATCCTTTGAAATACACTGAAAGAGTCAGTGAAGCCCCTTTCAAAGAGATAATAATCTCTTTGAAGTTCCCCTGGGGTACAATTACACTTTGCAAGGGTTCCTGGAAGTATCTTCCTCGTAAAAAGATATCTGCAGTATGTTCGAAATCAGTCTTCTCCCGGCTCCAGAATTATCTGTTGATTCTACTTCTCCTAACAGAATTGTTTCTAATGTCACGGTCTGCTGACATTCTGACTTGGCTTGAAGAATCATTTGCGTTTGGTTTTACACCTCTCTTCATAGATGATGTGATCCATTTGCATGGAACTCTTGCCTCCTCCTCTTGTTTTGGGGCATTTTTTTTTTTTAAACCCACAGGTACAAGATGTAAAGCACCTACTTTGAACAATGATTCTAAAGCTCTGAAAGACAAACCACATCTTAGGAAACAGAAGTCTACTTCCTCGTGAGGATTTTTAACCCAACCACAGGAATAGGAGAAACTTGAGAAAGTCACTAGGAAGCTTAGCTGGGTGTACAGAAAACCTCTTTGAACTTCTGAGTCAAGTGGCCCGCTTGTTGTTTGAAATGTCTTCATTCTTACATTTTAAAATTCGCTCTAGTGTGTACTTAAAAAAAATTTCTCAAGATGCTGCCATGCTTTGTTTAACACCCAGACAACACAAAGAACCACTTAGGAGTGGTGACACCATATCTGAGAGATGCATTAACAAAAGCAGAAGAATTAATTTGCTGCTACTAAAAATCTAGAAAAGTCTAGGCATCCATGTGGTACTGACTCTGCAGGCATAGAGGATACAAGACTTCCACCACAGTTTCAGAGAGCTGTTGACACCAAGCAATGTGTAGTAGTGCTGAAGTACCTGTAAGGTGACCCTGAAGCATTACTGCATGAAGATCTGAAGGTGAATCAATGGAGATCCCTGGGTGTTATAGATGTTAGGACAGTGAAGTGTTCATTGAGGAAAGCAGCAGACATAGATAGTGGAGCTTGTCCAAGACAGAGTTATATATTGCTCCAAGCAGCAGAACTGGAGGGGTGGGGCTACTCAAGCTCTCTGGAGATCCATCATGAGCGCTAAATGTTGGCCAAAGGACTTGCAGGATTTGATGCTTGCCTTGCTGCATATTTTATTTGGTTAGCTCTAATCACTCCTTGTTGTGTGATTCCAATTTTCCTTTTGGGGATTAATGATTACATTTGGTGATACTGTGTGTTAAAATTGTGCATTCTTTTAATGTTATAGGAGTCTACTTTTAAGAGACGTCCTTGAGTCTCAAAAGAGACTTTAGACTTTCAAACAGTGTTGGAATTGTTACAGATTATAGGGATTTTTGAAGTTGTATGGGATACATTTTTATATTGTAAAATAAGACTGTACGAAGAAGAGGTGAAAATGTACAGTTTAGAAGTCATAGGCTTGGGTGTCTGGTTGACAAGCGGTTAAGTTGTGATCTTTAGTATTATCAATATGAACAGGATCTAGAATCAGGACGGAGACAATTTCCAGGCATATCTGCAATGGATTGTATAGATTAGGTTAGCTTCTTGACATGCATATGAGGAACTGTCTTGATTAGGTTTATTGAGGTGAGAAGATCTACTCTGAAAAGGGTTTCCTGGGTTTAGATCCTGAACTGTATAAAACGAGAAAGCTACTTGAGCACAGAACTCTTTGCTTCCTGACTGTGAACGCAGTATGAACAGCTTCCTCTAGCTCCTGTCACTAGGAAGGACTATACCCTCAGGCTATTAGGCAAAATAAACTCTCCTTTCCTTCCATCACCCTTCCTTCCTTCCTTCCTTCCTTCCTTCCTTTCTTCCTTCCTTCCTTCCTTCCTTCCTTCCTTCCTTCCTTCCTCTTCTTTCCTTCCTTCCTCCCTTCCTCCCTTCCTTCTATCTTCCTTCCTTTTTTCCTCATAAGTTGATGTTGTCAGATTTCTTTAAATAATCACAACAGATACATAGCTAATACAAATGATAATCCTGTTTATATTTTTAATAACTACAAGGCCCAGAACAGTGGTTCTCAACCTATGAGTCATGACCCCTTTGGGAATCACATATCAGATATCCTCTTGTATATCACATATTTACATTACAGTTCCTAACAGTAGCAAAATTACAGTCATGAAATAGCTATGAAAATAATTTGATGGCTGGGGGTCACCACAACATGAGGAACTGTGTTAAAGGGTCACAGCACTAGGAAGGTTGAGAACCACTGTACGAGGCTGTCTTCTACACCATCTTCACCATTTTAACTTCCCATTAGTAATGTATAAAGATTCCAGGTCTCAACGCCCTTACCAATACTTATTTTCCATTTAAAGCATAAATATACTAGTGGGTATGACATATCTTATTGTGCTATTGCTAGACATAAATAATAATGAACAGTTATTTACATTATATCTGTTTTTGTAGATTCAAGTTCTACCCTTTTAATTATAAAAAGTTTAGTGTCCTTTTTCTGAGTTGCATAAGTTTTTTTACATATTGTAGGTATCAATCATTTGGTTGTGGTTAGGGAAAATATATTTTATAGCATTAATTAATCATCTAAAAATGTATTGACACATAATTATAAAATCATGGTTTTAGGGGATTTTCCATGAGCACTTAAGAACAATGAGTATTCTATTGTTGTTGTGTTGTGTATATAGTTGCTGTATATATCTTTTATATACAATTGACAGTGTTATTCTATGCTCTTTTTATTTACCTTCAGTTTGAAAATGGAGCATTGAAGTTTACACAATTATTCTTTTGTAAAGACTATATCATTTTTTGCTCGTTTGTTTGGTTATATCATTATAACTTATTTATAAATTGAACATTTTAATCAAAGAATAGTAACCTTAAATTTTTTAAAGTCTGGAGGATGGTCATTTTCTAGTTTCCTGGTCCCTAAAAACACTCATTTCCACATTAACAGGTGTGAAAATAAGAAGCTAACTGTTGTAGTAATTATTTAAAAAGGCCTCTGGCTCAGGCCGACTATCTAAGCTGCAGCGGCTCTGCCTAGCCCAACCGCCATGTTTCTCGGCCTAAGGCCACATGTGTGCTGCAGCTAGAACCAGCTGCCAGAAACACCAGCCCTGCCACCCACTAGATGCCAGTGTGAGAGATGGCTCTGTCAATCTTCCACACTGTCTCCGCAAGGCAGGGCATTGCCCAGACCATTCCACCATCCATGCGGGCCCAGTAAGAGAATGAGATTCTAACTCTTATAGATTAATCAAAGCTTATATATATGGCAATGATCAGTAACAAGATACCCATACAATCAGAAGTGTAACCCAATACCCAACCTAGGTATACCAACTACCTTTGACTGCTACAGACACGTGAACATCCATCTCCATTGCTCCTACATCTCTGCCATTTTCCTCTCTCCTAGCTTCTCTTCTTCCTTTTATCTCTTCCTCTCCTAACTCCTCCTCTTCCTTTTGTAACTCCTCCTACCTTAGCTTCTCCTACAGCTAACTCTGTAGCATTTCTTAAAACTATATACTCCAGTTCCATCTGTTTTCTTGAAAAGTTCTTAATTTCATTTTTTTCCTCTATGGATGAGAAAAATTCCATCTTATGTATGCCCCACATTCTTCTAATACACAAATTTGGACATCTATCTGTTTTCTAAATCAAGCACACAATAAAAAGTAGAATTATAAGGCAAGCATACAATATTGACTTTTATGTCTGCCCAGTTAATTTCATCTGACATATTCCTTTCCTCGTGTAACTTGAAGTTGTGGTATGGTTCCCTTTCATTTCAATCTGATGAATACCCTTTCACATTTCTGGTAGGACAGGTTTCTCGGGGAAGAAAAATCTCCTTCAGCTTTTGTTTGTCTAGGAATGACTTACTCTACTCCTCATTATTGAAGACAGCTACAAAGTATTGATCCATTGGTTGGTATTATTTGTTTCTTTCAGAACTTTATTTTCTTTTCGTTTTTATTGATTATTTTATTTACTTACGTTTCAAATTTTATCCCCCTTCCCAGTTTCCCCTCCACAAGTCCCCTATTCCCTTCTCCTGCCCCTGCCTCTATGAGGGTGCTCACCCTCCTACCCACTCCTGCCTCAGTGCCCTAGCATTCCCCTATCCTAGGTCATCAAGCCTTCACAGGACCAAGGGACTCCACTCTCATTGATGCCTGACAAGGCCATCCTCTGCTACATATGCAGCTGGAGCCATGGGTACTCCCTGTGTACTCTTTAGTTGGTGGTTTAGTCCCTGGAGATCTGAGGGGTCTGGTTGGTTGATATTGGTGTTCTTCCTATGAGGTTGCAAACCCCTTCAGCTCCTCTAGAATCCTTGCCCTAACTTCCCCATTGGGGTCCCCGCACTCAGTCCAATGTTTGGCTGTGTACATCCGTGTCTGTGTTGGTTGGGTTCTGGCAGAGCCTCTCAGGGGACAGCTATACTGGGCTCCTGTCAGTAACCACTTCTTGGTTTCAGCAATTGTGTCTACATTTGGTGTCTGTAGATGGGATAGATCCCTAGGTGGGGCAGTCTCTGGATGGCCTTTCCTTCAGTCTCTGCTCCACTCTTTGTCTCTGCATTTCCTTTTGACAGGAGGAATTCTGGATTAATATTTTTGAGGTGAGTGTGTGGCCCCATCCCTCAACTAGGGGCCATGCCTAACCACTGGATATGGTCTCTCCAGGTTCTGTCCCCCCTTTGTTGGGTATTTCAGCTAAAATCCTCCCAGTTGGGTCCTGGGAACCTCTTGGGTCCCTGGCATCTGGGACTTTCTAGTGGCTACCCCTGTTTCCCCTCCCCACTGCTACATGCCTACTTTCAAATTCCTGACCCTCTGTACTTCTCCCCAATTTCCTCCCGTATCTGAACTGGCCCCCTTTTGACCCTCCCCTTCCCTCTCCCTCTAAGATCCCTCTCTCCTTCTACTTCCCAGAGATTATTCTCTTCCCCTTACTGAGTAGTAAGTACTCTAGCATCCACACTTTTGGTGTGATCTTCTTTCTTCTTGGGTTTTATATGGTCTGTGAGTTGTGTCGTGGCTATTCCAAGCTTCTTTTTGGCTAATAGCCATTTATCAGTGAGTACATACCTTGTGTGTTCTTAAATGTGCCGCTATGATGTGCTCTAGTCCCTATGATAATCTTGTCATGCCTCCGTTGTACTTAACAAGACACTTTTATTTCCTTCAAGATTCAGTCTTTGCATTCAGCTCTAAGCAGTGTGAGCATAACACCTCTTAGTATAGATCACTTTTGATTTATACCATTTGGAGTTTTGGAGCCTCTTGGGTGTATACTTGAACACTTTTCAACTCCAGTGAATTTGTCATTTCACTTTGCAGCTACAAAATTTTTATTTGGTTTCTATTTTTTATAATTTCTTTTTATTGTCTTATTCATACTTTCTTTCCATTTTTCTTTTGCTTAATGACTGCATTTAACATTTTGAAGACATTTAAACTAGTTATTTGAAAGCATTTACTGGGCCAGAGAGATGGCTCACTTGGAGGATACATGTGTTTGTTGCCAATTAGGACCGGCCTAACTTCTGCTTCTAGGGCAAACATGGAAGACAAGAACTGACTACCACAAGTTGTTTCTCTGACCTCTACACTCGCTCAGTGACATGTATGTGTGTGCACACATGAATAAACAAACATATCATACATTTTTTAATGTAAACAAATAAAAATCATTCCTTGGTAAGTGCTCTCATGAGGGCTCTAGTTTTATTTTCTTCCTTTCAGGGAGATGCACTTTCCTGTTAACTTGTATGCCTTTTGGTGAAAACTGAACATTTGAGTAACATGATGTGGCAACTTTAGCAGTCAGAGTCTCCATCATCTCCAAGATATATAGATGTGTGTGTATGTTATGTGTGAGTAGGGGGGACTGCTGATTAATAGTGTTGTCTATTTGTTTAATAAAATTTACAAAATATTTCTAACTGGCTGATATCAGTGAAGCATCTTTGTAGGCTTAGATTTTTCTCAAAACCTACTTTATTTAGGGTTCTTGAACACTTTAACCTCCCTTCTAGCCCACCAACCAGAGGTAGGGGGAAAAGAAGGTTAATAGGAAACAGGGGTTGTGGATCTGTTTAGAAGTAACTCTTTGGGGTGATTCCACTCTTTGTTGCCAGGATACCAGAAGTCCATTCCAATAGCAAACACCAAACACAAATCAGTAGGAGCAGAAACCATAAGGCTCCACCAAATTGGCACGAGTCAGCTGAAGCGGCAAGAAGTTCTTTACAAAGTAAAGACAAGCAAACACCAGCAAAGTGTTGCATGGTGTAGCAATATAAGAGCATCCTCTCACTGTCTGTTGGGGTTATATTTATATTCTTTCAAAACATCTTGTGTCCTCTCAAGCATCCACTCCAGCAAAACATCATATGTTCTCTCATGTGTCTGCTTCAGCAAAACATCCTCTCATAAGACAGCTTCCAGAAAAACATCATGTGACCCAGTTGAGTTTCCAAAGAAACCAGAAATTTCCACTTCATATCTTTTTTTCTCAGCATGTCCTCAGCTAGTGTTCTAACATAATATTTATCCTAATAATAGAAAATTTTTAAAATTCAAACATAAAGCTAAAAGCAGAATGCTTCTTTCAGTATTTGAAAAACAACTTAGATAATGGAATTTATCAGTTTCTTTTTATGGTTTTGAGCATATAGAATTCCCCATTAAGCACAGACACAGCTGTATCCCCACAGGTATTCGTGTGTTCTGTTCTCATAATTACCCCTTTGAATATATCAACACACTTGAACATCATTCTTTTTGCCCACAATTTACTGGTAAGTGTATTGTTTTATTGTTGGTTTTGGCTTTTTAAGGTACAGTGTAGTCGGGTTAGCCTGAAACTCATTATTTAGACCAGACTGACCTCAAATTTGTGGCAATCCTGAATCTGTTTCTAAAATTCTGAGAGTACAAGTGTGTGTGACCATATCCAGGAAGGAGTCTATTATTTAATTTGGAAACTCCTTGGGATTTGCTTCCTGTCCTGATGGTTAGTTTTAACTGCTAAACCCCACACAACCTAGAATCACTTGGAAAGCGATTCTTAAGGAAGAGTTATGTAGATCAAGCAGTCTGTGGTGCATTCTATGGGGCACTGTATTGCTAGTTAATCATGTTGAGAAAAGCCGTCCTAGATGTGGGCAGCAGGATCTGCTAGAGGCTTAGAGAAAAGAATGTGGAAGAAGAAAAGTTTTCCTTCTTTGCTGGCTTGGCCTTTGCTCTCAATGGTGATTTCATCTACCCTCCTGCTGCAGCTGCTGATCCCTTTGTTGATAACAGAACCAGGCGCCTCCCTGCTTCCAATGTGAATTGAAGACCAGTATCTCCAAGGCATCCTCCAGGCCTTTGGTGTAGATTGGGTGTGCTGAGACACGTAGCACAGCCTTTAGGGCTAAACAATTAGTCAGTTCCCAACCTCTCGTCCACTGTATTGTGCAAACCTGTTGGGCCATGGAAGGGCATCTTGGGTTGCCATGGCCTGGAACTCTGAGACTGCAGGTGTTTGGCCACACCCCTAGAACCCAGGGCCCTGATGAGGTCTCATCTCCATTTAACCTGTACCTTCAGTCATGTAAGAAACAGGTAGAGGGCGTGACTGCATATTATCTAAAGGCGGGGGGGGGCATGGCTAATTAAGTTATTCCTCCCTGGTTCCTCCTCCTTTCCACCCATTATATCAGGCAGCTTTCCCCAGGCTCTGGGGGGCGCACACACATCCAGATCCAACTATCCCACCATGGATAATAAAGCTACTCCATGGAAACCCACTCCATGTGTCTTCTCGGACGTGCTTCCAGCATCTGGGACCCTAGACCTTCTTGCATATGTGGGAGCCTTTGCTGTGGGAAAGCCCCAGACCCCTGCCCTTGTCTCTGCCACTGCTGCCCCCACAGGCCGCCTCCGCCGCCTGCCTGCGGGACTCCTCTGCCAGCCCTCGCCCCCCCCCCTGCGTGTTTTTCCCCACACAAACCAACTTAGTAAGTATGCCTTTGATGGGCTAGTGAGATAGCTCAGCCAGTAAAATGCTGGCTGCTAAGCCTGATGTCCCAATGACCTGAGGTCTATCTCAGTAATCCATATTGTGAAACTAGAGAACAAAATAATTCTGCTCTGCATGGCATCTTCTGACCTCTACATACAGGCTATGGAATGTTCTCTCTCTCTCTCTCTCTCTCTCTCTCTCTCTCTCTCTCTCTCTCTCTCTCCCTCTCTCTCTCTCTCTCCTTCTCTCTCTCTGTCTCTGTCTGTCTGTCTGTCTTTCTTTCTATGTGTGTGTGACATATGCGAGAAATAAATGAATGAACATAGACAGTGGAATATCTCATAGGTATATCATCAGGGAAATTTACTACTCACTGAATGTCTTACCCCTCAAAGGGTTTAACGTGGTTCTCATACTTCTTTTGTTTAGGTTTTTGGAGACAAGGTCTCACTATGCAGCCTTGGCAAGCCTGAAACTCTCTAACCAGTCTGGCCTTGAATTCATAGACATCATCCTGCCTTCAACTTCCAAGTGTTGGAATTAAAGGCATGTGCCACCAGGTCTAGCAGTTCTCATACTTTTTTTCTTTTTAAAATTTATTTATTTTACATATATGAGTGTGGGTACACTATAGTTGTCTTCAGACATACCAGAAGAGGGGCATTGGATTCCATTACAGATGGTTGTGAGCCACCATGTGGTTACTGGGAATTGAACTCAGGACCTCTGGAAGAGCAGTCAGTGCTCTTAACTGCTGAGCCATCTTTCCAGTCCAGTTCTCATACTTCTAGTAGAACTCCAGTTAGTTTCACTAGATAGTGATCCCCATGTTCTCTATTCCTACTGATTAAAATAAAACTACAAGTGTTTAAGAGAGATTTTCTGGATCTTCAAATGTACCCAAAGTTTGTCTGTGTATATATCCATTGGCTTAAAGAGTATGGATTCTCAAAGTCTTAGATTCTATAAGGCACTCATATTTTATTTTAAAAATAAATTGTCACAAAGCCAGAAAACAATATATGGCTGTGCTTTCATTGACCAGAATAATTTATATCAATATGGCAGGTACCCTGTTTTCAGTCTCCATATTGTCCTTGGATGATCTCATTAATTTCTGCAGTAGTCACAGAATCTTGGGAATGAGGATATTCAATTCTGCAACTATAATCCAGAGCTCAAAGCCCTATGAATTTCTACATAGTTGTCTAGTGTAACTGTCTTCCACAATATTCCAAAGGCACTTAAGCCTTATTGCAATGAGAAGTAATGACTAGGAGTAAGCTGCCTGTTTCTCTGAACTGGAGATCCTGCTCAGGTATGTTTGAATTGCAGTACTGGATCTGGTCACAAGGTGGCCCTTTATTCTACACACAACGAAATTTTGATCAGGAAAAAAAAAAAAGTCAATTCTCACAAGTTAGAGAATTATTATTTACTAAATATTACACATTGATTCTTGAAGATGTGTTTGCATCAAATCACCAAAGGATTCTTCTTGCACATTTCCTTTTACCTTTTTAACCAACACAATATCTATCTAACTTTTTCATTGCTAGAAGGTATCCTCTTCAGTCATCATATTAGGACCTTCTCTTTTTTTGAGTTCTTATTTCCTGTGTGACTCTTGACTGAATTAACAGACATTGCGGTCTTAGGTGAACCTCACCTTTGGATGTGTCTATGAGAATGTTTCCAGAGAGGATTGCATGTCCTGAATACAGGCAGCACAATTGCATAGGCAGGAATCTCAGACAGAGTAAAGAGACAAAGGAGAAAGTTACCTGACTGCTGGCATTTCCCTTTCTGTGCTTCTTGTTGGATGCTAGAGACAAACCATTAGTACTACCTCACCATAATGGTTTGGCCCCCAAAGACTTCCTCACTTAAGTTGGTTATTGTAAAATTAGTTGGTCCCAGCATCATGAAAAGTAACTAATACAGAAAATTGATACTGAGAAGTAGGGTTACTGTTATGACTATCATATTTTGTAGGTTTTTGGAAAGAATGCGTAAAAGTCTGTAGCCCTGAGCTAGAGAAGCACTAGCATGGCACAAGAAGAACTTAGTGGGTAGTAGCTCTTCTGTACTGTAAGAAGCTTGGAATGGCAATAGGAAGGCCAGCATTCACAGGCTTCCACAGGAGAATAAACACGCTATCGGAAACTAGACTGGAGGTTATTTATGCTTTCTTTTGGCAAAGAATCTGACTACACCCTGCCAATTTCCTGAGCATCTGAGTGAGGATGATTTGTTTGATGGAGGAAATTTCAAGGGAGCGTAACACTCACGCTGTGGTATTGACATTGCTCTCTGCATTTAGTCAGACTTAGAGTGTGAAGACACAGAAAGTGGAGTAGAAAGACATAAAAAAAAAATGTGCGGTTTGGTGGGAGCATGGTGGGAAAGGGGGCATGAATCTGGTTAAAGTTGAAGACAGGGCAGGTGCAGATAAAGTGTCAGTGATTATCAAAGAGATTGTCATCTGTAAGGAGAAACCTCCAAGTTTACACCAGGACAACAGGAACTTGCAGCCGTGATTCCACTCATTTAGATCTTCAAATTGTATTACGAAGGGTTAGTTGGCATCTCAGACAGAGAGTAGAACTTTGAATCATTAACTTACTGTTGCTTCTTTGGGCATCCAAGATGAAGGAGTTATAGGGTAATGGATGCCACCAAAGTTTTAGGAATGTGCTGAAGTCAGACGACATATAGCAAGACTGGATTCCCTGAATGGAACTCCTGAGCCGTCTCTGTTCTAAAGGCAACAGAGCTGGGGGTGAGAATGAGGGAGGCAGGGCTATGCAAGCCATTTGGATCCCAGATGGTGCCATTAAGTCCTGTCTAACACATTCTGACTTAGCTCCATCTTTTCCTGTCTCTAAGCTATTTGACAACTCATTAAGTAAAATATTTAGGGTAAGGGAAGTAGGGTTTTATTTTGAATTTTTAAAGACTGGAAGTCTTTTAAAAGTTGAAAAGTGCCTGGCTGTGGTGCACGCCTTTAATCCTAGCACTCATGAGGCAGAATGCAGGCAGGTCCTCTGTGAGTTTGAGGCCAGCCTGGCCTACAGGTGTGTTCTGGGAGAGCCAGGGCCACACACATAATGAAGGGTTACAAATAAGAGCCACCATAGCCAGATTTATGAACATTTAAAATAGTTTTTTAGTTTTTTAAATTTATGTGTATGACTGTACAGCACATGCACATGTGTGAGTGCCATGGAGTCCAGAAAAGGATGTGGCACTGTCCACTGGGGACATGGTCAACCTACCAGGAGGCACACTTAAAATAACTTAAGTGTCCCTCTCCCAGAAGCCATCAACTGTCAATAACACTTCACCTAATGGTAGGGGCTTATTTATCCTGTAATAAAATTATCTAGGACAACCCAGGATTTACAAAAATATAACATGCATGCACGCTTGTGGTTAAGTCTACTTTACAGTTGAACAAATTATTTCCCTTCTGCTCTTTTATGGCTGCTTTTCACCTGGTGCTTCCCACTGCTTATTCATGTTCAAGCCAAAGAATCAGTGCTGGGAATTCAAGCCTACAAATTTTATTGTAGTAAATCATTGTGATTTTCATAAAACATTTTCTAAAGATAAATTCGTAGGAATGGATTTACATTCTCAAAGGGGATAAATAGTCTACATTCTTGCTGTCTAGAAAGATAAATATATTTAGAGTCTGGGATCTGTACAGTAACTGGAAAATTCTTGGTGTAGTAGAGTATACCATAATGTGCTTGGATTGAACCTACTTTCAGCCATATCCACTATCAATAGACCTACATACTACTACTAAGGAACAAATGAGCAGCAAGGAACTATACAATGGGGTCAGATAACAAATAGTAGGGCATAGCACCTGGGTGCAGCTGGACTAGTTTCCTTTTCTTCTTTCCATCTATATCCTCCCCATCCTCTGAAACTCAGACTCACCTCTTTTGACCTGTGTTAAGGCCTGATGGCCTCCTCTCCCTTTGCCTTTCTCTAAATGACCTATGTGAAGAAGGCTCTTCGCCTATAGACACACCATTTATGTTACTGCTAGCTCTTAGGTTAGGAGTGAAGATACATGGTATGTAGATATGTTCCACCCTTATGAAGACCGTCATCAGAAATTACCTGAGAGACCAACTTCTAGACATGTCTACTAGGTTGTTTCCAGATATATTTAACTAAGGAGGAAAAGCCACTGAAACCCTGAGTGGCAGCATTTCATGGGTTAGGATCACAGACTGCAAACAAAGTTGTAAACATAGGCACAGCACCAGCATCTTTCTTTCTCTCTCTCTTCTTCCAAACTACAGATGCAATTTCACTAGCTGTTTTGAGCACTTGTAGCTGTACTATCCCTTCCATGATGGACATACTCTTAGGCTATGGGTAAAAAAAAATCCTTCCTTAAGTTTGTTTGCCATGTTTTATCTCAGCAAGGAGAAAAGTAACTAATGTGGGAGTTAAGTTCAATACAGGGAGTAGACCTTACTGAGGATCTTTCAATCAGCTCCAAGTTTGGCGCAGACTGTATTAGTTCGAGTTCTATACTAATGAAATTGCAAGGCTGAATACTTTACCAAAAAAAGCAGTTTATTTAGCATTTAGTGTCTGAGACTCAAAGGCTTTGACTTCTATGGTGAAGACTTATTGACTATGGTCCTAGCCTGACGGATGACAACATGGCAGGTATGTTTGTGAGAAAGACAAGAGGAAGCTGGAGAGTAATCAAAGTTGTGTGTTTCGTGACTCAGCCTTGCCCTTTCATAACATACCCTTCTGTAAGAAGTAACCAAGTTCCTTGAGAATTGCGTCAGTTCCTGTCAAAGGCAATACCATTCAGTGACCTAATGGCCTCCTACTGGACTGCACTTTTTAAAGGTTCCATCACTTCCCATGTTACTACACTGGGGACCAAATTTCCAACATACAAAGGTCAAGGTGTTTACTAAATGCAAGATCATTACTTGTGGCTTGAAACGTTTCAAGCATATGTTTTGGAAGCAAGGAAAAGATTGCACTTGGAATGCTAACAAAGTAAAGAAAATGAGAGGCTATTGCCAAATAAAAGATTACTTTAGTGGATTTGGGAATGCAAAGCAGATTTTTAGAGAGGAAAAGGAAGAGAGGTAATGGGCAGCACAGGACTGTTTACTGAGACTTCTAGATTCCAATGGCCAAGAATAGAATATTGTGTTAGTTCATCTTATCTTGATCTGTAGCTTTGGAGAGGGAACATATTGTGAAAATTTAGGCCAAATTAACCTTGTATTATTGTTCTGAACAAACCACATCTTAAATTCCTGCTATGTCTACATGTAAAATTGAGCAGGAAATCTGACTCAAAGGTTAAGGTAACGAAACAGAAGATACAGCATGAAGGCAGCAATGCCAAGTTTAAAAAGATAAAGAAGCTAGAGGCCTCCTGTTAAAGGGGAAACATAAAGAGTGTCACTCCAGTGTTCTTTCCGAACACTCAAGCTATTGAATACTGAGTTATCTGTAATCTATGTCTCAAATGCACTTGTTCTCAGAGGATATATATATATATATATTATATATATACACACACACACACACACATATATATGTATATATATATGTCTATATGAAATAAAATGGGAATAAGTAAATGTTGAAAGTTTTTTTAAGATTGTTTGCTAACAATACATACTGGCAAATAATCAAGCAGTGATTCTTCAGCAACACAACTTTTTGGCAATACCACCACCAGGCAGGCCTCGAGTTAAACATGATTTTTCTTCATTTTAAATAATTCCCCCAAGTAACATCACAATATAATAAAGAATTTAAAGGCATATACTTGAAAGCATTTACTATACCAGGTACTAGTCTAAGTAATATACATGTATGAATTCACACATGTATCTAAAGTAATTTGGCTGTCACTTCTGAGTGTAAAACAACATTATTTTTGAAAAGACTACAGACATATTAAGAATAAAAGTTTAAGTTGACCCCCCCCTAAAAAAAAAGTCCCACTTCTATTTCAAGATTCACCCTTCCCCCTGATTTCTGACCTACCTACCTGGCTCTGTAACAAAGGAGTACGTTTCAGATGAAGGGGGAGGGGCTAAGGAAAGCTAGGTGGGGGTTTAGTGATACTAGCAGTTAAGAGCGGGAGACAGGAAGGGCCTGCTATTAAAAGAAGCAGAAAAGTTCCATAGCTCCAGAAAATAAGAAGCTCCTCTTTACTAATCAGAGAGCTTCAAAAAGAACAACAACAACAAAAATAAACCAACCCGCACATTCTTTTTTTCCTCCAGAAAAGACTGACAAGGCCAAATGTGTGTTTGGGGAAGGGGGTGGTAGATGGAGAGCGGAGGGCGGGGCCACATCTGCCGCGCTTTTTGTGGGGAGTGGAGATTGGGACCCGACCTCACGGTGACGTAGATCTCATGTGACCAGGAGTCGCGTGTGCAGAAATCTTGCTAGTCTGGTCCTTGTTTTCCATCGGGTACCAGCTCCCTTCAGCCTTGCAGGCGGTGGTGTGAGAGGCCAGCGCAAGAGGAGACAGCTTGCTTGAATTCAGCAGGTTAGTGTTTTAAGCGATACTGCTGGGATTTTTGTATGCAGGGTGGTCTAGGTAGTGACTCGATCCTAGTTAAGTCTGTCCCCCACCCCTTACCTTCAATTCTTTACGAAAGGACACTTGTGAAAGGACTAGGGGGGTCCCAAAAGAAAACAGGGGACCTGTGACGATTCAAAAATAATCATACTCTGAATTTTGGACACCCACTTTGCTTTCCAAAACCCCGTCTCGGATCTACAGATAGTTGGGAAATAATATCCCCTTTTTACCCTCTGTCTGGTGAGAAGACAAGCTAACTTGCGGGGTGGGAAGGAGGAGTCCTATGGGAAACAAAGGGTGGGAAACTTCCATAAGCAAGACCTTAAATAAGGAAAGCTCGGGAGCTGGTTCTGTGGTGCTGCTCTACTGAGCACCAAGGCTTGCTTGCCCCACCCCCAACATCCCCTCCCTTCTCCGTTTGCCTGCAGGTTTATTCTTTGTACGGCTAAAATAAATAGGAAAAAGAAATCAACCAGATTCGTACCTGGTAAGTGACGGGGAACTTTGTAAAAGACTCCCAGGATATGGGTTGTGAAGGCCTGCAGAGGCTGAAGGCCCCAGTCCCCTCACCCTTCCCCCTCCGAAAGCCCTCTCCCCCCTCGGAGGGCCCTGTGTTAGGCCTGTGGGGGGAGAGAAAGATTTGTGGAGGGCTGGGGCGGGGAGGCGGAAGGAAGGCCTTGGAAAATGCTTGAGGGGGGGACTAGAGAGGGGAGGGGGTGGAAAATGGAGGTAAGAGGGGCGGGGACAGGGAAACCTTGATTGCGGACTGGTTTCTCAGGTGGAAGGTATCTGGTAGGGCAGTCAGACCAAATAAGGGTGGGGAAGGAGACAGAGGAAACAGGGAAGGGGAGAGAGGGAGAGAGGGAGGGGCGAGAGTGGGGCGGTGGGTGGGGGGCTGGGGAGGGTTTGAGCAAACGGTGAGGAGACCTTTGTGCACAGCACCTGCGCATTTACCGGGTCTTCCATCTACTGTCCTCCTTGCTTCCTAGAAATAATTGCATTCACGTATTCCGCAGGAAGCAGCAAAGAAGAGAAGCATACACAAGATGAAGCCCTGCCAAAAAATGGAAGGAAACCTTGAAAAGGAGGATGAGCCAAAGCCCGAGGAAGAGCCAAGCCGAGGAAAAGCCAGAGGAGGGGGAGGAAACCGGAGGAGGAGGAAAAATCCGAAGAAACTTTTCGGGAGAGGCTGATTCAGTCTCTTCAGGATTTTAAGGAGATATACAAACAGGCATCTGAGCAGTGAAGATATGTTTAGAGACGTGGATGAGCTAGATGAGATCAGGAGAGTGAGAAACAAACTAATAGTGATGCTTGGAAGGCTAATCGAAGCCATCCTTACCCCTATTTAATGTAGCTTCGCTTGGTTTCCATTATATCTGACGTTACCATTGCAATCTAGCTTTCTTTTGATTAGCATTTTCCTGATAAGACCTTTGCCCATCTTCCTCCTTTGAATCTGTTGCTGTTAGTGGCTTTAGCTGTATCTCTTGTTGTCTGTATCTTACTGTTGATTATATTTGGGACCAACCTATAAGTCTCTGGCTTTTAACAGAAGAGCTTTACTGATTTGTAAAAAATAAAAAACCAACAAAATGAGCTTCTGATGGGATACAAAATGAGAAAAGGTTACAAAATAATATGGGAATATCATATTTTGAAAGACAGGAGTACCTTTGTATGTTACATATATGCACATATAAACTTGTGAAAGATGAATGATTTTTCTTCTGCTTATTTGTATTTGCCATATTCCTAAAATGAACCGCATTATTCTTGCTAAAAATAATAAAGGTTTTATAACTAAAAATAAGCATCCAAAAGCACATCAATTTATTTTTAAAACCACTGAGGCACTTGTTATTCATTGACAATATTAGAACCACTGAGTTAAAGATTAAAATTTACATCTATCCTCATATGCAATAAGAAACATAATAACGTTGTAGTGGTCAAATAAGGCACAGAGCTGGTCGACAGGGTTTTATCCCCATTTGTTCTAGCAGGAGGATCCAAATGCTAGAGATGGTTTCTGCTGTTTGGAAGCATAGAAATAAGTAATACCATACTGTGCTTGAGAACAAGCTCAAACAAGTGTTAGGCGAGTGGCTACATAGTTCTTTCTGCCTCTCTAACCCCCATCCAGCTGCTTTTGATGCTAGCATGGTGTTCTAGTCCTCCCACATTCTGCAAATTTCAGTTCCCTGGATCTTAATTTCCTCTTATAAGGTTCCGAGAGAGAACGGGCTCATGTAAGAGTTTGACCAAAACCCACAAGTCTGAATAACAATTTAGACTTTCACAGAATTTCTTTTCTGGATGTAAAAGAGCCATTTGGTATTACTGACTCCTGCTTCCATATAGTGAGTAATTTCTCCCCTGCAGGCTGAGGACAGGGTCTCCTCTCAGTTTCAACAGGTACCCAATCTTGTTATAATTTTATAGGGGGGCTGAAGTCCTGTTTGAGACTGTTCTACCCCTGGCGGAAGCAACACACTATGCCCAATGTGCCCATGGTTTTAATTTTCCTTTATGATGTTTTTTTTTGGGATCCCTTTCTTCAGGTTATGACAACTGGGCAGATGATGATGAGGCTGGGATTTTGTTTGGAGGTAAGGTAAGATTCAGGGACATGCAGTGCCAATTTTACAGAAAGAAGTAAATGCAGTTTCTGCAGCCTGGGAGGTAATCAGGAGCAGGGTGGATATTCCTTTGGTTTTTCTGCTCCAAACTGCAGTAGGAAACTTATAAGGCTGATGGCTGGGCTGCTATGGGCAAACTTATCTGAAAGGGAAAATTTCCATCACTGCATATTAAAACACTAGACTTCTTTCTTTTATCGGGGGAGAACTGAAGGGACTTTTCCAAAGAAACAAAGCACTGGCTCAGGATATCACTAAACAGAAACATTGGTTGCAGGAATCTAGTCTCTGGATATATAGCTTTAGATGTACTCACATAGCTTATGTTAAGGGAGAAGAATTTGATGGAAGGGAGAGTGATTATAGATAGTATGTACTAATTTAAATTGTAATGCCCATGTATTTACTCGAATATATATTAAATACATTTGGGTTAAAGCATGAAAAATAATTCAGGTTAAGGGTCATATTATAAACTTTCTTTTTTAGAAGAAACTATTAAATTATATAAGCGAGTCATTTAAGGAAAACATTAAGTAGAACACAGTGTTAGTGGCCTTGGTGGTACATGCCAAAAATTACACAGTTAGGAAAAATATTTCATAGCATAATTGCTTGAGGAATATTATCTTCAAGCACCTGTCAGGAACTGTACACAATCTAAGGCTTTATCCTAGTTATAAGCTAACAAGTTAGCCTGCTATTTTTCAGTGGATGCAGACAGAAGACACTAAAAGTGTGGGTCAGAGACTAAGCTTATAAAGAAAAGCCTTAACTAGAACTTCATGTTGATTTGTACTGTCTCCCTGATTCCCAAATGCTCTTGCGGTGACAAAGGGCCTGCGATAGATGCTTAAGTTTCTTACTTTTTTCAAAGAAAATCCAACCCTTTTCTGTGTCTGAGGAAAGATGTTACCTCATACTTCAAGGTTGCTTACTGTAAGCACAGCTGAAAAATTATCTGCTGGTAAAGCATGCTCAGGGGCCGGACATTCTTGGATATGCAGTAGAAAGAACAAGGACCCAGGGTTTTTGGAGATTGCCTCTCCTAATAACACTTTTGCTCTGTACAATAGATCATGGTGATGTAAGCTTACGAGAAAGTCTTTGAGGAACTTTAAAATGATACTAAAAGTAGTGTGTGGTGCCTATAATCCCACACCCAGGAGGCAAAGGCAGGAAGATTGTGAGTTCAGATTAACTGGGCAATATGGTAATTTTAAGGTTAGATTGAACTACCCAAAACTCCAACTCAAAAGAAATTACTGTAAGACATATATTTGCTATGTGGTCTGGAGACTGATCTACAATACAATACTTTTGGTTTTGAATCTATTAATATACAGCAAGCAGAAGTAAAAGAATAAATAGCATATGAGACAGACAGATGATAAATAGATAAAAATTATCATCAAATCAGACACTCAAAATATCAGCAGAAACTGAGGAACTGATGTTAAGCCAATTAACTGGAGTTCTCAATACAGACAGCACCCTATTGAGAGTTCCCGGATTTGATAAACTTATCGCTACCTGTTCTTATTTGGTCCTAAAAGCCTCACCTGCTTTCTCTCCATGCCTGAGCCCCCATGGCTGAACTTCCGGATTCTTTTTCCTATAGCAGGCACGTTTTGTATCTTGGGTTAAGCAATAGAAAGATCTGTTGGAAACTGTTTACCTTCTAGCTGTTCTCAAGGACACCGTGTTTTACTTGGGGCTGCTTTGCTGTACTCTCCTTCCTGTTGCAGACTCAGGGAGGTCAGTCCATCCCCAGACAAGAGGCTTTGGAGAGCACTTGGAGACAAATATGCTTGAGTCTGAAATGAGGGCCAAACCACTTTCAGAGCCAAATATCTCGATTATCTCAAAAGCACATGGCAATTTATTAGTATGATATACATTACACAGTCAGTACATTAACATGTCGATTTAAAATGACCGAGGTAGAAGTGTTAAGGTCACTGGATTCACCAGGATACTAAAGACAGGACTAAACTTGTGTAAATATTGCGGTAGGAAAACAACAGATGAATGTGTTTAAAAAACAGATTCATGTCACATACATTCCTACTCTGTAAGAGTATGGGTGCTTTGCCTGTGTATGTGCCTGCATGCATGCAGTGCTCACAAGGCCAGAAGAAGGAGTTACAGGTGTTTGTAAGTCACCAACCATGTCGTGTGCGTGTGCATGTGCTTGTGCATGTGTGGTGTATGGTGGTGGTGGGTACATGACTGTGTGAACAATTTTTTTTTTAGATGGGTCTTACTATGTAGCCCTGACTGGCCTGGAACTCTGTTAGGTAGACCAGGCTGACCTCAAACTCACAAAGTTCTATCTGCCTCTGCCTCCAGAGTGCTGGGATTAAACACATGCCACCATGCCCTGCCTCTTGTCTACTTTTAATTGGAAAAGTGTTCATGGAATCTTTTGTTCGCATCTTTACTGTTGGTAGTATAGTGTGGTAAAGTAGCTATTTAAACTAGTAAGGTAGACTCATATATAGTACCTGTCTGCCATACATTGTCAAAACACCAAGTAAATCTGTTTCCTATCATAGTGGCTTACAGGGCAGCAGCCATGCAGTCTCCTAAGTCTCTCAACTTTTCCGAATTGCTCAGATAATTTAGCTTCTCCTTTTCTTCTATCTCTTTTCTAAGCCTCCTTTTCCTAACACTCTGAGGACCACGCTTTCTCTAAAGCTCCATCCTATCATGTGGCTGACTCTGCCAGGTATCTGACCTCCATACCAGCTAAACCCAAACAGCATGGCTTCCTTATCCTACCCCATGCCCCTTTCTCTTCTGTATATTCCTCCTCCAGGCAGCTGCTGAAATTTACAGCTGGTCTGCCCTGGGTTTTTTTTTTTTTCTTTTGTCTTTTTAAACTCTAATTACATTGTCCTTGAAGTTTTCATTGAGTACATTCTCAACTTGTTTTATCAATGAGACTAAGAACCCCAAAATGGGACCCAGACTTCCCTGGTATCAGTAGGGAAATCTCTGCCATAGGCCTCAGATGGCATCTCATGTCATTCTTAGCCTTTTGCTTAATGGAAGACAGTGGTCTTCCTCTAACAGCTTCACTGGATAGTGACAAGCATGTCAGAACAGACACAGAGGTAGAGCAGGAATTAAGTGGGCTAAACGTAAGCTGAAGCTAAATTATAGTTAGACTGTAGACCTGCAACACCCTAAACTTCCTGAAATGATGGAATTTCTAATCAGTATCAGCTTTGCAGAAGGTTTTAGTGTAAGTAGTAGGTGTAGTCCTTCCAAGAGCTTTCATTCACACTGGCTGATGGAGGATCTGATGCTATTTCTTTTTACTTTGACCTTCAGTCTCATACACAGTTACCTTGGCCTCCTTTCCACTTAAAGAGGGATAAGAGCTATGAGGTGCTTTCTTTACTACGGAGATGTGCTACTTTTCCTAGTGATGTCATCAAACCACTAAATTTTACTGTAAGTACATCATTTTTTAATTAAGAAAGGGCTTACTGATTTATGTGTTTGAGTGTTTTTTTTTTCTGCATGCATGTGTATACACCCTGTTGTGTCTGGTGCCTGGGGAGGTCAGAAAAGGGCACTGAGAGTTATAGACAGTTGTGAGCTGTCTATGTGGATGCTGGGAACCAAATCTTCTGTAAAAGAGCCCCACGTGCTCTTAATTGCTAAGCCATCTCTCCAGCCCAGTGTAAGTACTTTCTAGTGACATCCATTCAAGTTTGCCTCTAATAATGTACCCCCTCCCCATTGCTAGAATCTTTGGGTATATAAAAGAAAGTAATGCTCCATTTCAGCTTAAAATAAAAGAAGCCTTAAAATCCAGCTCATGTTTACTTCCTAAAGACAAAGAAAACCACCCCATGCCAGGCAACAATACAGTTTACAAGAAGACTTTCTAATGGGCAGTGTACCTAATCTTCTATATTAAAAGAGAATATCCAGACTAGCAAAGGTTTTAGGCTTACTGTGTAAAAAGAAATGTGGGAGCATAAATGAATGCTAGGATTAAAAGGGTGAGGGCAGGATCGTTAGGGATGAGAAATAACAGGGCTTGAGGCTGGGGATGAGATAGCAGAGCTGACCAAGATAAGAGGAGGGACAGGGCTGATTAATGTGTGACTATAATTCAAGTTGCCTTGGACACCTAGCCCACAGTAGGGGGCTGGGCTTGCTACTGCTGGTGGCTGTAGCTATGGGGGCAGGGCTTCCCTAGAGTAATCTTTGCTTAGGGTCTAAAAGGCCTGGATGCTCTAATATACACTTCATAAATATTTATAAAACTTCTTTAAAATCACTAGGGAGAACCCACTAGGCTGCTCCTGCCTTGGGGCAGTCCACTCTAATCTCTTTGAGGAGTATTTGCTTTGTTGAGCTTTGTTCCTGCCACTTTGCTAAATAAACCTTTGCACTAACTGGCGGCAAGGGACAGAACAGAAGGTATAGAGTAATAGATGTCCACACCCACAAACACCAGGATGATGTCCCTTAGGTTGCTAAACGAAGGATCATTTCTTTTTAAGTCGTAGTGTGGTGTTTTGCTTGTCCTCTGGTAGTTTAGGAAATAATAATAATAATGATAACAATAATAATTTTTAATTTTCTAATGGCAAATTCTATTGCCCTTGCATCTTCAGAACTAAGACTTGTCTTTTTACCTCTCTTCTGCAAGCTTTTTTGTTATTCGATATTTTATTTACATTTCAGATGTTATCTCCTTACCCCATTCCCCCCACCCAGGAACTCCCTATCCCATCCCCCCTCCTCCTGCTTCTATGAGGATGTGCCCCCACCTACCTCCCCACTTCCACCTCCCCACCCTCAAATTTCTCCCCACTGGGTATCCAGCCTTTATGGGATCAAAGATCTCCTCTCCCACCTATGCCAACAAGGCCATCCTCCCCTACATATACAGATGGAGCCATGGGTCCCTCCCTATGTGCCCCAGGCTGGTGGTTTAGACCCTGGGAGCTCTGGTTGGTTGGTATTGTTGCTCTCCTCATGGGGCCACAAACCCTTTCAGCTCCTTCAGTCTTCTCTCTAACTCCTCCATTGGGAACCCCTTGATCAGTTCAATGGTTACTTCTGCAAGCTTTTACCACAAAAACAAACACACAAACACACAAAAGGAAGACTGTTAGAATTTAGCCATCAAAAGAAGACCTATGTCTCCAAGACTACATGGAAGGACAGACTCTTAACTTCAATAATTACCAGTACCTTCCCAATTCAAAACAAAATAAAACAAAACAAGCAAACAAAATGAACCTGCTTTCCATACCCCTCCTGGGTATATACCCAGAAGATATTTCAACATGCAACAGGGCCACATGCTCCACTATGTTTATAGCGGCCTTATTTATAATAGCCAGAAGCTGGAAAGAACCCAGATGTCCTTCAACAGAAGAATGGATACAGAAAATGTGGTACATTTACACAATGGAGTACTACTCAGCCATTAAAAATAATGAGCTCATGAAATTCTTAGACAAATGGATGGAACTAGAAAATATCATCCTGAGTGAGATGACCCAATCACAAAAGAACACACATGGTATCCACTCACTGATAAGCGGATATTAGCCCCAAAACACACAATACCTAAGATGCAATGCATAAACCTCATGAAACTCAAGAAGAAGGAGGAAGACCAAAGTGAGGGTGCTTTTGTCCTTTTTAGAACGAGTATCAAAAGATTCAACCAGAGCTCCCAGGATCTAAACCTCCAGCCTGAGAACAGACAGGGGCAAGCTGTCCTCTGAGAGGCTCTAACCAGCAGCTGACTCAGACAGATACAGACATCCAGAGCCAAACAGTGGATAGAGCTTGAGGACTCTTATAGAAGAATAGGTGGAAGGATTGTGGGCCCTAAGGAGATAGGAACTGCACAGGAAGATCAACAGAGTAAACCAACCTGAACCCTTGGAGCTCTCAGAGACTGAATCACCAACCGTGGAGCATACCTAGTCTACACAGATCTACCTCCATGGGCTGGACCTAGGCCTCCCTGCACATATGTTGTAAATGTGCAGCTTGGTTTTCATGTAGGTCTCAAACATCTGGAGTGGGGGCTATCCCAAAACATGCAGCCTGTATATGGAGTATGGTCTTTTAGCTGGGTGCCTCATCTGGCCTCAATGGAAGAGGAAGCACCTAGCCTCTCAGAGACTTAAAGTGGCAGGGTGGGGATACAGGAGGAGGGGTACTCAGAAAACAAGAGATGGGGAAGGATTGTGGAGGGGGTGACTGGGACGGGTTATAAAGTGAATAAGCAAAAATTAAAAAAGGAAAAAAAAATGAACCTGACCTTGTATCCTTGTTGTGGATAGCCCCAGCCTTGTATTTTGATCCTAGTTCCACTTTCCTGGAAGGGGCTGCAGAGGATGATTGAATCTGTACACAGGTGACGTCTGTCTTGTAAACCTTCTGTCCAATTAAAATTGTAAAATAAAGGCTAGAGCCAGTGATTGGGCAGTAGAAGGGGAGGCGGAGAAAAAGGCTTAGGGGAGGAGAGAGTAAGAGGAGCTCGATAGAAAATGTAGTCGACAGAGTAGAAGAGTAGTCGCAGAAGGAAGTCAACGGAGGAAGGTGGAGGAAGGTGTAGGCGTAGGAAGCCTGATGGAGGAGCCGAACCAGGAAGGACAAGCAGGCAGCCTGGATAATCGCAAGTTATAAGGGATTTCATAGCCTTCATAGCCGGGGATTAGAGTAGTGTAATGGTAAATCTGCCCAATCTAGGTGTGCAATTTATACCATAATCATTGAGTTGTGTTTTCATTTACTGGTCTTATTTGGTGGGAGATTTACAACAACATATCCTTACATTAAACAAAATTTTTTAAATTTTTTACTTCTATGACTTTACTAATTTACCCCTACCCCCTGCCAGTTACTTGCTTTTAGAAATAACAAAATTCTGGAGATTAAACAGCTGAGTTATATATTAATCTCATTCTAGCTTTACTGTGTACTACATCCATGGAGTGTGGGTTAAAAGGATAGCGGTTGCTGGGTTGCTTTTTGGGGATATGAAGATCACTTTGTAGAGGTCACCATCTCCTTACTTGGGCCTATAGCGATGTCCACTGGGTAAATTTGGCTGCCAGGAAGTTGAAAAGTCCACTATCATATCATACTTATACCATCATTTTGTGACCATACATCCCTTGACTAGCCATGAAGATTGACTATATTTTCCATACTACTGATTACTTTTATTTCAATCTCATTTCTTCAAGCCTTAAATCTACCTGAAAAAATATCCCTAAACCCTATCAAAGAAATGAGTTTGAGACTAAGCTGTCATACACTGACAACTGCTGTGTGAAAAATTCATTCTCATTTGAAAAATTCAGTTTTAGTTACTGTGCAGATAAATTAGATGAGGTTCACCAACAAAAAACTCTTAATGAACCCTTATATACTTAGCCTGGATAACTCCTATCTATCTCAGGATGTATCTTCCTTATTTTTATATAACATCATTTTAAATAATACCGTTGGAAAATGTGCTGGATAGTTTAGGTCAACTTGACACAAGCTAAAGGCACTTGGAAAGAGCTAACTTCAATTGAGAAAATATGCCCCCATCCAGAATAGCCTGTGAGTAAGCCTGTAGTGAATTTCCTTGATGGATGATCGATGTGGAATCCAGATAACTGAGGGTGGGACCACCCCTAGGCAGGTGCTCCTGAATGCTTGAAGAAAGCAGGCTGACGAGCACATTAGCAGGTGTCCGTCTTCATCAGTGCAGCAGATGGTATCTGCATCAGGGCCTGCCTCCTACTTGAGCACCTGACTTGATTTTACCTCCCTTAGAGATAGACTGGGATGTGGAACTACAAGCTGAAGTAACCCTTTGCTCCTAAGTTTCTTTGGGTGACAGTCTTTTATCACAGCCATAGAAACTGTAACTAAGAATTATAGTGGGATGTAATTGAATATCCATCCGTTCACCTACTTAAAGAATACAGTACAACAATTTTCAGTATATTCACATTACTGTGCTGCCACCATTAGAATTGATTTGGGTACATTTGTATCAAGTAAAAAGCAAGATGGCATGTGTATATCTCTATCCTCCCAGTCCTAATCAAACCTCACTAGACCTTCTATCTGTACATTTTTTCAAACGTGTAAAACAGTCTCCTGTAGCTTATTTATCATAATGCTCTAAAGAGTTGTTCATATCTATCAATATCTATAGTCCAGCATCTGCCAGTACCTCATTTCTCTTTGTTGACAAATACTATTATTCTGTTATATGCTTTGTTCACATTTTGGATACACATACTGGTAAGAATATTCAGCAACAGGGCCTCTCAGTCATTGCTAGTAGGAATGCAGCATGGTACAGCAACTTTGGAAGACGGTTTCCGCTGTTTAATTATTAAAACCTATGTAAAAGCTAGGATGGGTAGCATGCACTTGTAATAGCAGCACTGGCTTTGCTCACAGCACTGCAGTTACAGACCACTGTTGGGCTCTGGGGATTTAATTCAGGTTTTATGTTTAGGGGGAAGGCACTTTACAAACTGAGCCATCTCCCAGCGTGGTAGTATCACTTTGATGACAGTGCTTTTAATAAGGCTTTCTTGATCTCTCACTAACCATGATCACCTTAGAATCCACTAAAAACCTCTTGATTGGTCACTTGTTCCCAGTAATTCCTTTGGTTACCAATTGCTCTGAAAACTAGTAAAATGTGGTCTTTCATAAAAGACTAGTTCTCAAGGTTGGAGGTTTTTGTTTGTTTTGTTTTAAGTCAGGGACTTCGTTTGTAGCCCAGGCTTTCCAGAAAATAAAATTATATTCTGCTCCAGCATTCAGAGTGCAGGGACTACAAGCATGTAGCATACCACGTCTGCATCAAGGTCAGTATTGACATTTATTTTGAGCATAGGAAGCCTCCTCTCCTTTGGTTTTCCTCAACAGTCTAACCAGACAGCAGTAAACTACTGTAGTAAACTACAGTAAATTACCAAACCCATGTAATTACTTCCCAATTGCCCCCATTGAAACTGGAGCAATCTTAGCCTGAATTTCTCCAGTTGAAAATGAAGTAGGTTCACCTCAGAGAATAGTAGAAGATATATTCTATATGGTTTCCATATTTCCAAGGGTGAAATATCTGATCAAGGGCTGTGGATCTGGAGGCAGGAGGCATAGCAGCCTTGTCTCTAAGCGACTTTTCTACTCTGTTTGTTCTTTCATGGTGAGGACATACGGCCGTCTAAAGTCCTCTCGCCTTACCTCTGTCAAAGTAAAATGGTAGCTTCCTGCAAAATAAGAAAATAGTTTTATTCTTAGCCAAATGTGAGTGGCAATGTCCCAGAAACATGGCTCCAGACTAACTTAAATAACATGTTCCAAAGTGAAAGAGGCTGCATAACTTTCATAGCTAAAAAACAAGAAAAAAGTTTGAAGTGAAGCCACTTAGCCAGCATGCTGACTTCAGATGTTCTCGGTTCGCATTTCCAGGTGTCTTTAAGGCTTAGTGGAGACTAGATGTCTACTCAGCATACTGATAACATTCCAGGAGTTTTACCTAATGGCCAGGAGGATGTTAAGACAGACACACAAGCTGAAAATATGTGGCCATTTAAGGGACAAAGATAACCGAGATAGTGTTGTCCCTTTGACTCACAGCATTCCAGCCCTTCACAGTGAGGCCATTCCTGCATTCCAGTACTTTGACAAAAACCAGTCAGTGGGATTGTTCTAGAAGCAGCACTGTTCGGGAACTTTGCTCTACATTGCTAATCCTGGGGATCCATGTCTTTAAGACAACAACAACAACAAAAAGTATGGGCCCAGCGTTCTCTGTGCTTCCACATCCATGTCTGAGTGGAGGTTGGAAGTACAAAGGCATCCCTACCTTTTGGATGCACTCAACATTCAACTTTAGTCAAAGGTCAGCAGTGCTAGGCTGAGCAATGCTGATATCCTTCCCTTCCCAAGAAGAAAGTTCCAGACTTGAGGTTACACTATGATTGTTCTCAATTGCTTGGCAGAGTGCAATTTATGGCCCCCAAACTCAGCTAGGAATTTTGGTGGACAGAGAGAGGTCTAGATCAAATGCCACAGATTTCTCCCTATTTTCTATAAATTTTGTTGAATACATAATTTTTATTGGATATTTTATTTATTTACATTTCAAATGTTATCCTCTTTCCCAGTCCCCCCTCCACAAACCCCCTATCCCATCCCCCCTCCTCTGCTTCTATGAGGGTGTGCCCCCAATCCACTCACCCACTCCTGCCTCCCCACCCTGGCATTCCCCTACACTGGGGCATCCAGGCTTCACAGGACCAAGGGCCTCTCCTCCCATCGATGTCAGATAAGGCCATCCTCTGCTACATATGGAGCTGGAGCCTAGGGCCGTCTGGTTGGTTGATATTGTTGTTCTTCCTATGGGGTTGCAAACCCCATCATCTCCTTCAGTCCTTTCTCTAACTCCTCTATTGGGGTCCCTGTGCTCAGTCTGATGGTTGGCTGTGAGCATCCACATCTGTATTGGTCAGGCTCTGACAGAGCCTCTCAGGAGACAGCTATATTAGAATCCTGTCAGCAAGCACTTCTTGGCATCCACAATAGTGTCTGGGTATGGTGTCTGTATATGGGATGGAGCCCCAAGTGGGGCTGTCTCTGGATGGCCTTTCCTTCAGTCTCTGCTTCACTCTTTGTCCCATATTTCCTTTAGACAGGAATAATTCTGGGTTAAAATTTGGAGATGAGTGGGTGGCCTCATCTTGAATACCTGATTTTTTTTTTTTTTCGAGACAGGGTTTCTCTGTGTAGCCCTGGCTGTCCTGGAACTCACTCTCCAGACCAGGCTAGCCTCAAAGTTACAGAGATCAACTTGCCTCTGCCTCTTCAGTGCTGGTAATAATGACATTCACCACTATGCTGGGAAATTATTTCTTGATCTATGTCTTTAATACTATTTAAATAGGTTTAAAGTGGCTATGTGCTTTGTCCCATTGTGGAACTTTACTAGTTTTACTAGAGAACAAGACTGCAAAGTTCATGTTGTCATGCTAAAACTCAATCTCCTAGCTATTTCTTATTTCTACAAACCTTCATTAGCATATAGGTTAAGTACTCTTGTTCTGTGGCCCAGGACATACCATAAATAGTATCTACTCTCTCATATTAATTAGTGATTTCCATGAACATGTGAATGCCATATTTGCCGCGTCCTTTTCAAATTTTCACTGTTTTAACAAAAAATAGTATAAAAAGATACAGAGTAATTGAACTGAATGTATAATTATAGAAAAGAGCTGTATATAGGGTATCAAAACTCTAAAATGGGATCTGGAGAGATAGCTCAGCAGTTAAGAGTGCTGGGATGTAAAGTAAATAAGTTTTTAAAAACAGAGTGTATAGTGTTCTTTTAGAGAACCAGTTGCATTGCCAACCCTTGCATCATGCAGCTCACAAATGCCTGTAAACACCAGCTTTAGGGGGCCCAAAGCCCTTTTCTGACCCTGTGGATTACTTGCATGGCACACACACATACACACACACACACACACACACACACACACAATTAGGTATTGAAAAACGAATGTGAATGGTAAGTGTGGGCACGTGAGTGGTGGTTTAATAATATAGATTAGAAACTAGACTACAGGGATTTGAATTCTTATTTTGCTACTTCTTATCTCTGCTATAGCTTCGCCATTATGCAGTTTTCTTGTTTGTAAAATGGAGGGTACCATTAGCACATATTTTCTCGGATTATTGTAAGGATAAAATGTAATTATCAATGTACAGACAATAATGCTTCACAGATAGCAACATTTTCTTAGCTGTTTTACTCTTCATTACTATTTACGTGTAAGAAAAATAGGTTAGGTTGTCCTTGCTCGTTTATATAGACCATTTAAATAAAGTTAATTTTTGTGATTCTAGAGATCGAACCCAGAGGCAGGGTCTCCTTTGTTTCTGCTGCTTTGTTGTGCGTTCTCCTGGCTGCCTCCTATTTTGCACAGGTGTGCTAGGATTACAAATGCTCTTGATGTGAGTTCTGCTGGTTTCAGGGATCAAATTCAGATGGTCAAGCGTGCACAACAAGCACTTTCACCTGCTGATCCATCTCCCTGGCTCTGCCATTACTGTTTGTTGACAACTTGAGAGAGCATTCGAATTTGTCTGGGTTTCTATTTCTCAGTTTAGAATGACGTTCTTGGATTAGATTATTTCTTAGGTTGTTCTGGTTTTCTCAATGCATGATCTGTGAAATCGTGAGACTTTAGACTATAACTTCCTCCTTGACAAATTTAAAACTAGGTGAATGCCCAGGAAGCCTAGCTGTAAAAACCCAGTGCTCATTAAAAAAAAAAAAATCACAAACCCACTAATTGATTTTTTTTTTGACTCATGGTTTATTTTACTCTCCTTTGCCAGCCCACTGTATTGACTATACACAATTGTTTCCAATCAGTACACAAGTGAGTAATTGTGACTATGCTAATTATTTTTTTAAAAAATGCTTTAAAAATCCTTCAGGTAGCAATATCACGAATGGAACAAGGTTGTGGTGATTTTATTCTAGGTCATAGTCAATGCTCTTTGCACCTAAGCATTACACTCAAGCAGGTGTTACTAACATATTGACTGTTGCCTAGCAGGCAATCAAGAAATGGATGGTAAGAATTTTTCATAACAGTAAGTGGTATGATGGCTTTTAAACGTGGCTAGAATTATTGAGCACTTTTCCTGAATAAGATGACATTTACAGTCTAGCTACTTGAATCTTAGAAGAGGTCTTTTGACTGCTTGTATTGATTGAGCACAGTGGGACTTCCAAAGCCAGATCACAAAAGGCCATATAGCTTCCAGTTTACACACAGGAAACTGTTGCTACTGAAACCCGAGCTAACTACATTGATAGGCTACATGTGGATTCTCTGTCTCTCGGCCATCTTAGTTCCAGCATCAGGCTCTTTGTGTCATCTATGGGTTTCCAAGTTCCTCTAAGCTGAACCATTCACTCTATGGTCACAGACACTGCAGAAGAGAGTAGTCCTTACTGTATTATTTCTGAATACTTGACAACAGAATCTCCAGGCATACTTTATAGTTTACATCAGTGAATTTGGAGGTGGTTTGTTACCATTAGTGGGTCACTGGCAGAATCACCTGTCATTCTCCAAGCAATAGCACTGCACTAGTTATTTTTTTTACTGCTGCAATAAAACATGTGACCAAAGCAACTTATAGAAGGAAAGGTTTATTGAGGATTTGTAAGAGGGATAAGAATGCATGATCATCATGGGTGAGAGCATGGCAGGGCAGCAGACAGGCAGTCAGGCATGGGACTAGTGCAGCAGCTGAAAGCTCACATCTTAATCCACAAACAAGAAGCAGAGAGAACTAACCTGAAATGGCCTAAGTCTTTTAAAAGCTCAAATCCCATGTCCAGTAACATACTTTCTCCAGCAAGGCCACAACTTCTAATCCCTCCCCTAATAGCCACCAACTAGGAATCAAGTATCCCAATGCCTAAGACTTTATGGGAATATCTCATTCAAACCACCACTACCCCACATACACCACAATGGTTAAGCCTATTTATATACCAATTTATAATCAAATCAATCAAAGAGAGTTTTGGGCAGCCAGACGTGGTAGTGCACATCCTTATTTTCAGCACTTGGCAGAGTGAGACAGGACGATCATGAGTAGGAGGCCAGCCTGCCCTATACAACAAGACGGTCAAAAAGCAGAAGTATAAGAAAAGGTAAGAAAATCATTGCTAAAATAAGCTGTTTGTTTGGTCTTGGATTTTCTAGACTAGGTTTCTCTGTGTAGCCTCGTTCTGAAAAGTAGGAGGGCCTTGAACTCACAGAGATCCACCTGCCTCTGCCTCCCAAATGCTGAAATTAAAGGTGTGCACCCATGAGGCCCAGCAACCATTTATTTTTAAAGAGTGAATTTCACATAAACTTTTTATATTTTTGATATCTCTAGATGGATGTTGGTAATCATCAACCTGAGTGTCCTGAGGTGAAGGGAAAAAGCCATTATCCAGTTGAAGCATTTTGCCAGCAGGCAAGCAAGAATTCTAGCACAATTAACAACTATTTAAGGCCTTCCTCTCTTCCCAGCTATCCAAGCTGGAAGTTTTTAGGATTCTCACCAGAAATTACATGTGAAACCTTAGTTGGTCCTGATTTATTTGTATTTACAATTTTTAAGATTATATTTTAAATTATGTATATAGGGGTGGTGTGCTCACTAGTTAGTGCCCTTTGAAGGCACCAGATTCCCAGGAGCAGGCCAGACATGGGTGTTCACAACCCAACTTTTATCCTCTGCAAGAGTGGTATAAGCCCTGAGTACCTGAGGCATCTCTCTAGCCTGTTTGTACTTTACTTAATTCATCAATTGTTTAATATTAATTATTTTGTGTGCATGTGTATGCACATGCCATGGAACACATGTGGTCAGAAGACAATGCAGAGGAGTCTGTTTTCCCTGACTACCTTGTAGGCTCCAGGGATCCAACTCAGGTCATCAGGCTTGTAAACAAGTACCTTTACCTATATCTTTGGCCCACTCCCTGGTTTTATTTTATCAATTATAATTCCATCAAAGGTACCTCCTGGACTACTTTATAATCTCACTTACCAAAAAAAAAAAAAGAGAAAAAGAGAAAACATTTTTTACTAACCTTTTGAAATGTAACTTGAGAGCCACCAAAATGGTATATATGACTTCTGTTAAGACAATTATGATTCTACTTGAGGAGAATAGGTACACATGGGTACCTCTCACTTTACTCTGATATCCCATGGGATACACACTCACACTTTTTTACATTGCAGGCTTGAATCTTAGTTTAGCCTGTTTGAGGTTCCTAAAAGATTTAAAAAAAACTTCTTAGACTTATGAGGGCAGCAGAACTGTGGAATTGTGCCTCTTTCCTTTCACTGCTGATATGTTGGGGTCTGAATCCATCTGAGTCATTCATGAATGTCCTTGACTGTCACTTGAATGATCTGCTCACTTTGCTTTTGATTTTCTGATCAGAAATCCACAAAGTATTTGAAAAGTGCTACTAGCTCCAAATTTAGAATCCCTTAGACATATCCATACCCATTCCTAGATTAAAAGAAACTTTATTGGTTTAGTCCAGAAGGCAGTCATGAGAGTAGATCACCCAGTCTTGAGCCTCCTCAAACTCCCATAAATACTCAAGACAAGCCTGAATAAAACATGGAAAAGCTACTCGTCAAAGTTGCATATGCCAGATGCAAACAAAACCCACTAGACACAGCCACTTCTGTACTCTGCTGACTTCTAAATTCTAAAGGCATTCTTTTTTTTCTCTCTTCAGCTATTTCTTAAAGGTGCTTACTGTTACTCCCATATTAGGTACTCTCTGTGAAGCAGATTGACTTAGGCGAAGGGAACCCTGCCCCTGAATGCAGTTTTACCAGTTTTCAGCTTCAGTCAAGGAGTCTAACAACTTTTTTCTCAGTTCTATCCAATAGGTGAAAGGCCAAAATAGGTGAATTTAGGATCCATACATTTTCATTTAGTGAGAGGTTGGAATCCCAGCAGCTGTGCATTTCTATTTCTTTAAATTTTGCACTGGAAGAGGCAGTGCTTTTCGAGACATGAAAGAAATCTCTGTAAGGAGAACCAGAAGGAAAAGTAGCCACTAAAGTACAAGTAAGGACCAAATTTTAAGACAATGGCTGCCACTGGATGGGTTGGCAGGGATACATTCCAGATTTTCACTGGATGGGTGGATTACTCCTCATCCAGAAGTCTATATATCTTTTCTTTCTTTCTTCCAGATATACAAGCAAGCACCAAAAATATAGTTTGTCTTCACCATAAATTAGAAAGTTTTCATTTTGGCCTCAAATGATATCAAGAAAAGAATTTTTCTTGTCTGTAAGGTCGCTTCCCTTCTGCTATTTAGTTCTTAAAATAGAAAAGATATTGCTTTGAATCTGAATGACTAAGCTCATATTTTGACTTTTGTGATTTTATCGTGTATCTACAGATAACGTTAAAATCTGTCTTTAAGATGTATGTTGATCTTTTTTTAAAAAAGAAAAATCATACCGTAGTTTGTAATTAAGAATTGCTTAATGCTATAAAATAAACAATTTAGGTTAATGATCTAACTTAAAACTAATGATAGCTCTAAATGAAAGCTACAAAACTTTTAGTCTTTTAAAAAATCTCTTTTTGCTCTCTTGCTCTCTTGTTTTTCTCTTGCCCTCTTGGGCTCTTCCCTTCCCACCTCTCTTCCCTATTCCCTTCTCCCTCTCTCCATGTGTTCATGACTAGCCTCTACTCCTCTACTCTCTCCCTCTCTCTGCCTCTACTACCCTCTTAACTCCCCTCCCCATGTCCTGAATAAACGTTATTCTATACTTTAAAAAAATCTGTTTTTATGCATGACTAAGTATGTCTTGTTCATATATACTTATGTTTTTTACATTATTTATTTAGTGTTAAATGAATGCTCATATAAGTTGAAATTGTTAAGTTAGCCCAAATTTGCTTCAATTCATAATGTAACAGGAGTTTAAAGGTAAAAAAAAAAAAAAAAAAAAAAAAACCGTCTTCACTAGGTACACTTCACCACCTGTCCTAATATACCAGTTAAAGAGAATAGTAATTGTCAGGTCCATTGTTGGGGTATTAACATGAACCTTAAATTACAATTTTAAAACAAAGGGAAGTGGTATACATAATTAGACAGTTCTAGTTCAGATGTTATCTGGATGATAAGTGTCTTAACTCTGGTTCTATGGAATGCTTCAAGCAGTCTCTGTTGCTTAGGTGGATGGATAAGTTTTCAGGAGATGAATATTCCCACTTCCCAGTGTAACCCTTCCTCTTCCTGTTCCAAGGACTGGAGATACAACTTGTTTTCAGTGCTTTCAGTTCTTCTTGTGTAATTAATATGCTTACATCAAAAAGTAAGAAAGCAAGTCAAGGAAAAATAGATATAAAACGAAGCCAGTAATGCCAGAACTTTGTGTAGCTTTGGATTTTTTGTTGCCTTCTAAGCCCAAATGATATATGAATGCTTTAAAAAAAAAATCTAGGGGCTGGAGTGATAGCTCATCATTTAAGAGCATTTAAGACCTAAGGTTTGATTCTCAACACCCACATGATGGCTCACAACCATCTATAATTCCAGTTCTAGGGAATCCAATGCCCTCCTTGTCTCCTCTGTAACCAGACATGCATGTGGTACAGAGTCATACACGAAGGGAGAAACAGGCCTATAATTCTTCTTCTTCATCATCATCAAATATTTTTAAAGAATCACTTTCTAGGTGCCTATTAGAATAGAGCTTAAATATTTTTGGTTAATTTAAATTTGTTGTTCAAAACATTTCCAGGAGTGTTAATATGCTTTTGCTGAAGTTCATATACAGCTTCCTAAGATTCACTAGAGTATAAATTTGTTTTATCAAGAAAAATGTTTTCTAAACTTAGTAAAGAAAACAAAACTGAAAAGAATCATCACATAAAAAAAGAGATATAGAAAGTTTTAGGTGTAAGGTATTTTGGGCAAATGGAGATTAAAGAAAAAAAAGCAAATGCTTTTAGGCAAGACTAGGTTTTAGAAAGTTTTGTCAAAAAATAAAATACTGTTTTTGAAAGTTGTGAATCAAGACTTGGAAGATGGATCATCTGATAAAGGTATTCATGGCCATGCTGGAAGACCTGAGTACACTTCGGGGGGAGAGCAACGACTTATGCAAGTTGTCCTCTGACCTCTACATTTTTTTAAAGTTTAAACTAAAAGGCTTAAACATGTCGTAGGTGCTCTGATTAAATTATAAGAAGTTTATGATATGGGAAACTTTAAAAACTTAAAGATGGTATGCATACAGTCAAGTTTAGTATAATGATGAAATCCCAGGATCAGATATTACTGGATGCTTATTTCATCCATCCATCTGTTCCAGACACTAGGAGGAAACTCCAGGAGCAGGCAAATGCTCCTGGTTACTTTTCACATTTGACTTTTGCTCTTCTTAACAACATAGGTAAAATGGAGACAACCAAAAGGCCCAAGGGAAAAAGGTACAAGTAAGGGAAGAAGCCTGGTTAATATAATAGCTTTGGTCCTGGGGAATTATATATTTCCTCAAGCAGATTCCAAGTGATTGCCTCAGAGAGAGATTAGGTTGGAAAAAGGAGCTTAAAGGGGACAGGTTTCTTGCACCACAGAAAACCAAGGCACTGGAAAGAATTGCCCTTGGAGTTCTAAAATAATAGGGTTCCACTCCTCTACAAAAAGGAAAACCACTATAAGAGACATATCCTATGCTATGTCTGGAGAATGGGCCTTCAACTCCAACTATAGCCACCCTTAAATATACTACCCAAGGTAAGGGCCCCACTGGTATGACTTCAGATCTCTATTATATACCTTGCATAATTTCAAACTCGGTCAGGCAAAAATGCTATCATTTGGTGGCTTTGTTCTCTAGGTTAGTCAGGATTCATTTGTAAAAATGTTTGGGCAGTAACCAACATTTATGAGAATGTCCTAAAATCCACAGAAGTTACTTTTGTCTGCCATATGGAAACTCTTGATTAAAAAAAGAAGAGAGAAGATTGTAGCTAAGATGGCCATGATGCTTACAGGCTGAAACAGCTTACAATTATACTTTGAGGCTATAGACACACTTTTAAAACCTCTTTCCAAAAATTAAGTGCAAGTCTGTCTTTTGTTTCTATTCCTGCACAAAATATCACTACCAAGAAGCAAGTTGGGGAGGAGAGGGTTTATTCAGCTTATACTTCTACACAGCTGTTGATCACCAAAGGAAGTCAGGACTGGAACTCAAGCAGGTCAGGAAGCAGGAGCTGATGCAGAGGCCATGGGGGGCGCTGTTTACTGGCTCACTTCTCCTGGCCTGCTTTCTTATAGAACCCAAGACTACCAGCCCAGGGATGGCACCACCTACAATAGGCTGGGCCCTCCTCCTTGATCACTAACTGATAAAATACTTTACAACTGGATCTCATGGAGGCATTTCCTCAACTGAAGCTCCTTTCTCTGTGATAACTCCAACTTGTGTCAAGTTGACATACAAAATCAGCCAGTACAAAAGCCCATTTTAGACAGAAACAGAACAAAAGGTTCACTCAACAAGGATGTGGCTAATAGAGTCAATAGAATTCTGTTGTCTTAACAGATATGAAATTGTTAAGAGACTTCATGACTTGTACATGAGAACATACATATTGACTACTCTAGACCAAAGATAGTCACAGTCCAAAGAGGGAAAATGTTATAATTAGATTTTACTCACATGCTGTCAAGGACGTGTGTGTGTGTGTGTGTGTGTGTGTGTGTGTGTGTATTGTTGGTACCTCCTCAAGATGGATACAGGCCTTTCTT
Source organism: Mastomys natalensis (assembly GCA_021653895.1). NCBI lineage: Eukaryota > Metazoa > Chordata > Mammalia > Rodentia > Muridae > Mastomys > Mastomys natalensis. The sequence continues at coordinate 66,242 of JAJTUV010002621.1, read as the reverse complement.
TCCCACCCTGGCTAAAAGAACTTTCCCCTAGTCTCCCTTTATTTCCTGTCTCTGTTCCCTCTCCTTAGGCCTTATAACTATCTAAATTGATTTCATCCATCTGCTTGCTTGTTTTCTGTTTGTTATCATAAGGGAAACTCTTGGAGGATGCAGGTTTGTCTATGATTTCTGCTCTCTTGCTTTAAGAGCATGATGGCTTATGAAGGATCCTTAGCTCTTGTTTAAGATAATAAGATTAATATATAAATAATATATAGTATATAATAAGATTATATATAATATATAATAAGATTAATATATAAAAAGATTATTATATAGTTATATTTCTTTTGAAACCACGTCTTTTCTTTAAAAAACTAGTCCCTCAGTGTCTATTATTTTCTTTTGAGATGAGATAGGATCCTGTTATGAAGACCTGAGTGACCCACAACTTGTTATGTAGACCAGGCTGATCTCAAACTTGCAGAAATTCCCCTGCCTCTGCCTTCCAAGTGCTAGCATTATAGACATTTCATCCCTTCTCCCATTTTTCATTTTTTTCATTTGGTGCGTATATCTTTCCTTACACATAATTGATGGTATCTTTCTTTTGCATTCATATATTATCAGTTTCACAGAGTTTCTATAGCAAACACCACAAGGTGGCTTAAAACAGTAGAAATGTGTTTGCTCTCTGAGTTCTGGATAGTTGAAGCCCAAAATCAAAGAGTCAGGAGACTTATATCTTGTCAGAGAATCCAGGTGGAATCTTTCTTTGCCTTTTCCTAATTTCTGGTCATGGTTGTCAATCCTTGGCATTCTTTGTCTTGAAGTTACTTTAATGTTTACCTCTGTCCTTACTCTGAGTTTTTCTCTGCATAATAAGACATCAGTTACACTAGGTTAAGTTCTTTGTAGATGGCACCATCTCAATTTGTAACTGCACCTAAAAAGACTCCGTTTCTATTTTGATGTTTTTTTTTTTTTTTTTTTGGTTTTTCGAGACAGGGTTTCTCTGTGTAGCCCGGGCTGTCCTGGAACTCACTCTGTAGACCAGGCTGGCCTCGAACTCAGAAATCCGCCTGCCTCTGCCTCCCAAGTGCTGGGATTAAAGGCGTGCGCCACCACCGCCTGGCAAGACTCCGTTTCTAAATACAGCCACATTAACAAGTAACAGGGATGAGAACTTTTATGTATCACTGGAGGGCATGTAACTCAAGTCATAGTGCATGTGCTCAAATGTTTATCTCAAGAATTTCTATATCCTTTAAGATAGAAACTGGTGTTGTTTAGTACCTTAGATAATAGCAAAAAAACTTATATGGGAGTAGCTAGATCTGAATAGTCAAGAGAAAGTGACTTTATAAACATTAATGCATGAATTTTCTCTTTGAAAGAAGCCCAGGGTTTCATGAATGTTGACAAGTGCTCTGTCACTGAACAATATCCCCCATCTGTGCATGAGTTCTCTGATACTCCACTGAATTCCTCCCGAAGTTCAAGAGGAAGGAGGAATATTACTACTACAGGCTTGAATGATCAAAGGAATTCTCTTGGCTCGTATGTAGGGTAGTACAAGTCATCAATTTAAGACACTACATAGGTATGATCTCTTCTAGCAAAGCCTAAACTACTGTAATGAGTGGCTGTAAGACTTCCTTATCACAATGTACTTTTTGTACTGATATATAATATATAATAAGTTAATATATAAAAAGATTTTATATAGTTATATTTCTTTTGAAACCACGTCTTTCTTTAAAAATAGTCCTCAGTGTCATTATTTTCTTTGAGATGAGATAGGATCCGTTATGAAGACCTGAGTGACCCACAACTTGTTATGTAGACCAGGCTGATCTCAAACTTGCAGAAATTCCCCTGCCTCTGCCTTCCAAGTGCTAGCATTATAGACATTTCATCCCTTCTCCCATTTTTCATTTTTTCATTTGGTGCGTATATCTTTCTACACATAATTGATGGTATCTTTCTTTTGCATTCATATATTATCAGTTTCACAGAGTTCTATAGCAAACCCAAAGGTGGCTTAAAACAGTAGAAATGTGTTTGCTCTCTGAGTTCTGGATAGTTGAAGCCCAAAATCAAAGAGTCAGGAGACTATATCTTGTCAGAGAATCCAGGGGAATCTTTCTTTGCCTTTTCCTAATTTCTGGTCATGTTGTCAATCCTTGGCATTCTTTGTCTTGAAGTTACTTTAATGTTTACCTCTGTCCTTACTCTGAGTTTTCTCTGCATAATAAGACATCAGTTACACTAGGTTAAGTTTTGTAGAGGCACCATCTCAATTGTAACTGCACCTAAAAAGACTCCGTTTCTATTTGATGTTTTTTTTTTTTTTTTTTGGTTTTCGAGACAGGGTTTCTCTGGTAGCCCGGGCTGTCTGGAACTCACTCTGTAGACCAGGCTGGCCTCGAACTCAGAAATCCGCCTGCCTCTGCCTCCAATGCTGGGATAAAGGCGTGGCCACACCGCCTGGCAAGACTCCGTTTCTAAATACAGCCACATTAACAAGAACAGGGATGAGACTTTATGTATCACTGGAGGGCATGTATCAAGTCATAGTGCTGTGCTCAATGTTTTCTCAAGAATTTCTATATCCTTAGATAGAACTGGTGTTGTTTATACCTTAATAATAGCAAAAAAAACTTATATGGGAGTAGCTAGATCTGAATAGTCAAGAGAAAGTGACTTTTTAAAACATTAAGCATGATTTTCTCTTTTGAAAGAAGCCCAGGGTTTTCATGAATGTTGACAAGTGCTCTGTCACTGAACAATATCCCCCATCTGTGCATGAGTTCTCGATACCCACTGAATTCCTCCCGAAGTTCAAGAGGAAGAGGAATATTACTACTACAGGCTTGAATATCAAAGGAATCTCTTGGCTCGTATGTGGGTAGTACAAGTCATCAATTTAAGACACTACATAGGTATATCTCTTCTAGCAAAGCCCTAAACTACTGTAATGAGTGGCTGTAAGACTTCCTTATCACAATGTACTTTTTGTACTGATTGAAATAAACTAATATCCTATTGCTCTCTAACAGATGACAAAAAGTTGGATATTTGTTGTTTTTACCTCCAGATGGCCTTGCTCAATAGCTTTTCCCCCATCATTTCAGACATCATTAGTCAATTAATTATCTTTCAAGTGATCCAAATACTTACAGAGATACTTTTATATATAACTTATGAGAGAGCTGAGGGAAGCTTGCTTTCCTATATTCTTGACACCCAGTTTGTTTGTAATAGGTGTTTCAATGCTGAGGAAAAGAGTAATCCACAGGGCTGGAGAGATAGCTCAGAGGTTAAGAGCACTGATTGCTCTTCCAGAGGTCCTGAGTTCAATTCCCAGCAACCACGTAGTGGCTCACAACCATCTGTAATGAGATCATGTATACACACAGGCAGAATGCTGGATACATAATAAATAAATAAATCTAAAAAATGTATGTTAAAAAAGAAAGAGTAATCCACAAAAAGAGTGTAGCAATGAAGCATCAGAAGAAACATCTAAACAAGAACAGAGCCTGTCATCAGTGCTCAGAGCATAATAATCAACCAGGAGAACATAATGAGAAGAAAATAAGCATAATAAACACAGTCCAACTAGGTGCACTCTAGCCAAATCCATGGGAGTTACATAGTGAATCATTGTCTAAAAAACAAACAAGCAGACAAAGAAGGTCTGGGGATATATCTCCTGGATTCAATCTCCACTAGTAAAAAAACCAAACCAAAACAAAAAAACAAAACACAAGAGATTTTCAGCAATTCTTCTGGTTGGTCATTATACTGATAGATCCATTGGTTGAAGGATCTTTTTCCTCTTCCCCTTCTCTCTCACTCTGGCCCCTCTTGCTCCCGCCCAAAGGTTATTTATTTATTTATTATGTGTAAGTACACTGTCGCTGTCTTCAGACACCCCATAAGAGGTCATCAGATCTCATTATAGATGGTTGCTGGGAATTGAACTCATGACATCCAGAAGAGCAGTCAGTGCTCTTAACTGCTGAGCCATCTCACCAGCCTGATTGAAGGATCTTAACAAGTGCATGTGAAATCATGAAACAAACAAACTAGCAAAAGAGCGAAAAATAACATGCTTTTGTCACGGCTTTCCTAGTGGATATGGGCTTACCTATACATTACTACTACTCTTCGATTTCCAGCTGACTATAGTTATTAAAATAGGTTCAGTCAGTTGAATATTTGGCTTTTTGTCTTGAGCAATCAACCACATATTAGATTTGGAGTCCTTCTTCTCTCTTTAGGGCAGTTAGAACAGAGGCTCTTGGGTATGGTGTGTGGGACAGAGGTGTTCTATTGCTTAATAGTCCTCCTTGTGTGTTTGTATGTTGCTTTCTTGGTGTGAAGCTTGCAGAGGAGAGATAAAAAGCTTGTTTAAGGCACTAAGTTCAACCTTCACCACTCAGGAAAACAAAAGTGCACTTCTTCACCCAAATATCTAGGGTTACTACCATGTAATTAATTTCCCATGTAATTGCTACTCCCATGCAATTAATCACCACTGAGACTCAAGCTAGAGTTTTATAGATTCCAGTGACAAGGACTCCAACCTGAGTTGTTTTTGCTGGCAAAACAGCTGAACCAGTCTCTGAAGACTGGGCAGTATCTTGCATGTAACTTTTATACTGACATTACTATAATGTATAGGACCCTTTGTCCTACTTTGTAAGTCTGAATCTCAAATGTTTGTCTCCTCAACTTCAACTTTGGACCCTGCCAGCATGGGGGAGAGGGGGAATTTGTTTTTCTTATCTCTTCAGAATTGGCAGCTTTGGAAGAAAAACAATCCTGGCCCTTTCTACACTTTGCCACAATCTAATAGCAATTCCAGAATGGCTTCCACCTGACTTTGAAACATTATTATAACCAATCTCCTATATGAAATTTGAGTTGAAAAGATATACCTATCTATATTTTTGTTCAAGAAAATTTGGTGGGTGCAAACAAAAGTTTTATCCAACATGGCTCAAAAGGTAATGTTCAACCATGCACCCACTGAAAGAAATAAAAATCCACTCGTTAAACTTCATATTCAATAGTTACACCACAATGATATCTCTACTTTCAGGAGATTCTTTAATGTACTTCATTAAATATTTTCTACTTTGTACTATAGCTTCTAGAACAACACCATTTCCAATAAACAATTATCTTAAGTATGGATGCATTCATTCAACAAATATTCACCTACTTTGTCCAAAAAGTAGTGCAAACCACTAAGTATGTAAAGTAGACATGTGGATTTCACAGTATAATATAGCAAAGGAGACCATTAGACACTGCTACTCTTAAAGATATTATTAAAAACAACTTAATGGTAGTAAAAATAACGAGTCAATTTTCATTGGCAATTTGTTAGGCTCTGTGGTGAATTCTTATTATGTATAACCATATTCTTCTAAAAAAAAATTCCCTGGTCCACTATAGAAACACACAAACATTGGTAAATAATTGACTCATAGTTACACATCATTCCTTTAGCAGACTGAGTCTGAATCCCGAATTCTCTGATATGCTTATGCTTCTATTTGGCATCCTTCCAGCCAATATCATTAGCACAGCAGTCTGTATGATGTTAAATAAACAAAATTTGGCCTAGAGATGACTCTATACTTGAACAATGGCACCAGAAACTGCAGGGTTACTTAAGAAAAAGGTTAAAGAGGGCCTAACTTTGGAGTATACTTTTCTAAGAGAAAGCTCGGTTTTAACAATTTACAGATTCCACTGCCGTCAGTAATTGGGGAGGAACTGTTCTAACCCTGTGTTCTCTTTTGTGTTTTGTGGCTGTGATAAAGCACCATGACTCAAAACAACTTGGGGGAAGAAAGGTTTATGGCTCACGGGTTATATAACCCCTCACTGAGCTAAGCCAAGGCAGGAACTGAAGGTGAGCCCTTGGAGGAATGCTGCCTTACTGGCTTGCTTTCCATGGTTTTCTCACTTGCTTTCTTTTATGACCCAGCACCACCAGCCCAAGGGCAGCATTGTCCACAGTTGATTGGGTTGGTTTGCACCCCATCATTAGATAAAAAAATACCTCGAGGCTTGCCTATAGTCCAAGCTGATGGAGGCAATTCCTAAATTGAGGGCCCCTCTTCCCAGGTGACTCTGGTGTGTATCAAGTTGACAAGAAGCTCAACAGTCCATCATGCATTTTTTTTTTTTTCTTTAAGGGCAAGCACTAAGTTGTAATGAATCAAGCTGTCACCCGACTTCAGTTCTGTTTTCTGTATATTTCCATTTTCTGTCCAAAACATGTGGCTTGACCATGTTGAAGAACAGAGTGTTTGAATCTGTTCTGGCTTTATGGGCTTCCTGGGTTCTGAATCACTCTTTGTTTAAGTTGATCAATTTGTCTATACTTTTTATTTTTAACAAGAAATAGCTGTGAACTGTGACAGAATCCCCAAATCACCAGCGTTATCTTAAAAGGCAATTACTGGTTATAGTTTTGCAATTTGAGATTTTGGAGCTATATGTTATATCTTCAAATGCATAACTTTATATGTGATAGATAGCTCCCAAACCATAACACACAAAGCATTTGTGTTTTACATCTCCAGTAACCTGCCTCATTTATTAGGACACAATACAGAAATTTGAGGCCCAAACTAGAAGCAACTTTGTTCTCATTGTGAAGTTATTAAATTGTAAGTTTTGGCAACTATGTTTCCAATAATCTATCTTCCGGCTGTGACCTTTGTTTCTTTTTAAAGGCTGATTTCAACTCCAGGCTTGTCTGGGCCACAGAGTGAGACTTTGTCTCAAAACAAACAAATACTTGCAAAACAAAAACAGTGATTTCAGGGTGGAAGACACAGTTGTATTCAGAATGGGTTTTCACACCAAGTTTAATTGCTTCATCCATCCTTTCCTTATTTCTATTATTTTTGAGGCATTGATACCAGGGTAGAATGTTTGGGGAGTAACTTCTAGAAATATAAAAAGATTTCTGAGCTCATTAAATATTTATAGGGTGGTTTGAAAGATTAGGAGAGGAAAGCAAAGAATTCAAATAGCTCTTTTTCTTGAGGACTATGGAATCAGAGACATCTCAGATAACACCAGGCCTTGGGAGGCAGAAAGAGGAGGCAGAGAGGCAGGGAAGATTACCCCAAGTTTGAAGCCATCCTGTTAAATATAGTGATCTCCAGTCAGGGTTACATACTGACAACCTGTCACACATACCAAAATCATACAAAATTATGACTTCTCTCTGTAGGAACTATTCCAGATCTGTTTTAAAGCATTAGTTGTATTCAGCAAGAGTCTTTTCTTTTTAAATAAAAAATTGAAACAGACTAATACAGTTTGTTTCAAACTGACATCCAAAACCTAGAGAAGATATTTTCTGTGTGATAGCATAAACAGCATTTTCTTTCTTTTCGTTTTGCAGAATGAAGCATTTCTTTCAAACTGAAAACTCTCCAGCCTTGGTAGTGCAGGCCTTAATGTTAGCTACAAGAGAGGCTGACATAGGAGGACTGAAATTCAAGTGTAGCCCCAACAACATAGACAAGCACTGTCCTCAAATTTTTGTTAAGTTTAAAAAGTGTGTGTGTTGGGGGGCAGGGGTGGAGTGGTCTGTAAATACACCTCAGTAGGAGAGCGCTTGCCCAGCAATTATTAAAATAGAGGATCAACCCCCAGAATTCCAAAAAAAGGAGTGGCCCTTATGATTTCGAATTTTCTTAAGCATGCTGATTGTGTATGTGTGTGTGTGTGTGTGTGTGTACCCGAGCATGCGTGCATGCTTGTGTATGTGTGTGTGTACCTGTGTGTTTTAAGGAAATAAAGAGAAATGTATACAGTCTATCCCACTCTCCATCTCATGGTGTCTTGTGGTGAGAAGTCCTGGAGAAAACATTTAGATAAGGTGGAGAGGAATTCAGAGAAGGCCAAAGCCAAGACCTGGCTATAGAAGCAGGGAGAGATGGAGGATGGTGCAGAGTCTCCCTGGTAACAGGGAAGGGAGATGTCCAACCTCCTGACGGTGATGCCACTTGTGGTTCCTCAGATTGGTGAGGATCCGGATGAGTGACGGGTGGGGCCTGAGGTGAGCGCTGGCGGCGGGGAGGCGGGGGCGGGGCCTCCTGTCGCACTGGCCTCCTGAGCTGGGGGAGCGAGCTTGGCAGTGACGCGGGGCCCTCACGTGACCCGGGGCTGCAGAGCGACGCAGCCTTGGGTGCAGTCGTCACTCGCGTCTGGCCACCAGCTCGGAGCTTCTCTGCGCGCGGCGGGCTGGCATCGGGCCCAAGGCGAGCGGGGCAGGTAAGGGGCCCGCACGCAGCGGCCCTGAGGGCGACAGCCTGGCGATGGGCGGGCCGGCGGGCGCACACCGCGGCTCCCCTTTGTGCACCGCACGGGGAAGCCCGGCTGCGCCCGGGAAGGGGCGCCCGGCTCAGGGGCGGGGACGGCGCGGGGGTCCCGGGGAGGGGGCGGCTGGGCGGGCGGGCGGGCGGCGGACAGCGATCGATCGAGCCCTGGAGAGCCGGGATGGGGAAGGGCTGCTGGAGAGCGTGGGCGGCCGGGGAGGGGGATGGGCGCTGGGTCTCGGGAAGCGGGGTGCGGTGCTGCGGTGCGGAGCTCGGCGCCGAGCCCTTCCCATCCCACCCTGTCTGCAGGTCTGCTAGCCGAGAGTCGCGGCGGCGCGTCCAGCAGCGAGAATTGAGAGGAGGACTACGAGGCAAGGGATAGGCCCAGGTCTGTTCAGGGGCTGTGTGTGTTGGGGGGGAGGGGGGATGAGCGGGAGGAGGGGCTGGAGGAGGGTGGGGAAAGCCCGGTCTCGGATGTCAGTGAGAACCCCCACCCCACACTACTCTTCATCTCAGTCCTCCATTTTGGTGTCTGAAAGCTTAAGGAAAGGATCCTGGGAAATAAAAAATGGTGGGCTTTGGGGGAGGGAGGGAAAAAAGAGCTGGTAGGGGGGAGGGGCTCGAAATGGAGGCTCTCTGGAGGTTGTCTGGAGACTCTAAGGTGGGAAAAAAAATAATAATGAAAACCCTTGTTGTTAGTCTCTGAATTTTGCTGGTCACTGCACCAAGCATTCAGTTTTTTTTCCTTGCCCTGTCTTACTTGTGTTCAAAGAATAACAACCAGAAAACAAAATCTCATCATGGCCAATATCCACCAGGAAAACGAAGAAATGGAGCAGCCCCTGCAGAATGGACAAGAAGACCGCCCTGTGGGAGGAGGTGAGGGCCACCAGCCTGCTGCAAACAACAACCACAACCACAACCATAACCATAACCATAACCACAACCACAACCACAACCACCACCACCACCACCACCGAAGAGGACAAGCTCGCCGACTTGCCCCTAACTTTAGATGGGCCATTCCCAACAGGCAGATTAATGATGGGTTGGGTGGAGATGGAGATGATATGGAAATGTTCATGGAGGAGATGAGAGAAATCCGGAGAAAGCTTAGGGAGCTTCAGTTGAGGAATTGTCTGCGTATTCTTATGGGGGAGCTGTCTAATCACCACGATCATCATGATGAATTCTGCCTTATGCCTTGACTTCGGTCATTTCCCTGAGATTCATACTGTGATTCCCACTGTATTCCTAGTCCTTGCATTTTCCTGACATGCCTTTAATGACCCGTTTGTGGTGAGCCTTGTGTTATTTCCATGTGCCAGGTGGGGCTTGTGTTGCCAGCTTCTAATTGGAGACTGCCTTCCCACTCTGTGAGTTTCTGTCAGCAGTACAGTGTTGCCCATTTGCATGGAAAAAAATGTAAAGTCAATAAAGCAACTGAAAAGCAACCTGGATAATCATTATTGTCTCCTTAAAGCATAAATAAATACTTAAGAGTAAAAGAGTGAGCCACGAAGACTCCGAAATTCAACAGTATTGGGGGAGCATATGTACAGTTTTCCTTTTATTTGGAGCTCCATAAACATTTTTTGGTAAGTTTATGAATTTAGTGCTGGTGTATGTAATTATTTGCTCAACAAACTTAAAGAGTTGGTGAAGACAATTTCTTAAAATTTTCCATATTGTCCCCATCAAGTGTGGGATTGAATTGCTTTAGATTTTTAAGCCTCCACTGTCCCTAAGTAGTTGGGGTGAACTGAGGAGAATCCTCAGACCTTGTCCATTTTTCCAATTCCAGACAGGAAAAGGAGGTGGGTTCCTCTAGTCATTAGCATGTTGCAATCCCCCTTACAGGTTAGATATGTGATTTGGGTATGCATTCCCTTCTGATTCTATACCTATAGTCCTTAGCACAGCTCAATTTGATTCGTCTGAAGTCTGTAGTGAGAGGTATGATAGGTTGGAAAATGTCTTTATAGCTCCAGGTGAGTATAATTCCCATGTTTTTTGGCTCATAAAAAAATAGCACTTTCTGGTTATATTTTTGTGTTCCTATTCAAAACACATAGGCAGGAGTGCACTGGGCCCAGCACAGTAGTTAACAGATGCTTTACAGGGTTAAGCGCAGACCTGCATCACTTGTAAATCTCTGGAACATAAATAGGCTAACAGCTTCATTGTGTTTCCACCCTTGCTGGATTTCCCGAAGGCAGGCTCTCAGCAGGCCTGCCCACCCACCCCCACCCCGTTTAATAGACTTCCTAGAAATGTCAATTTCTCGAGGGGGGGAGTGGGGGGGATGGGTGGGGGGAACAGGCATTGTTTGGCTGCATCCAGTCCATCCCCTCCACACTTGAAACATAAACTCCATTGTGAACTTTTAAAAACTTAAATATTTTGCATTTTGATTTTTATGTAATATGTATACTCTAGACAGTAATATTGTCTTAATTTTACTGTTGGTCAGGACCTGATGTAGTAGAGAAATAAGAAATTGTTAATTATTCTAATAGGCTAAGTACTGTCAAGTTAGAAACCCCGTTTGATACTGTTCCTGACTCCACAGCTGAAGGCTAGTAATCACCGATCTGAAAACCTTAAAGAAAGGCCCCAAATAAAGTTTTTAATCCCACATGCAATACATTATAGAACTTATAATATGTTAGTGTTAAGGGGAACACACCAACCTGTACACATAAAGAAAATGTTAAAATTTAATTATTAACACTTGGGTCCCTTTCTCAGCCTGCCGTCCAGTATTAGAAACCTATAAATCAGAAATTAGTGGGTTTTTTTTCTTAAGATTTATTTATTTTATGTATATGAGTACACTGTCACAGTCTTCAGTCACACCAGCAGAGGCCATTAGAGATACTTATGACCCACCATATGGCTGCTGGTAGTTGAACTCAGGACCTCTGGAAGAACTGTCAGTGCGCTTAAACTCTGAGCCATCTCTCCAGCCCCAGAAATTAGTGTTTTTAATAGGTTCCCAGTTGATTTTTCATATGTCTGAGTTTTGACAACATAGGCACAAAGACACTGGCAGAAAGCTCACAGTTTTACAAACATGATCTGAATTACTTGATTACACAGTGAATGTACAGTTTCTAAATTATTAAGTTGGAATATATTAATTATTCAGTGTATGACTATAGTTAAGTTAGTACTGTCTATAATTTTTAAAATTGTTCAGTTGAGTTACTGAATTACTATGAACAAATTTATGATGCTGAAATTATATGTTTTAGGTATACATATATAATTTCTGCATAGGTTCATCCCTGCTCATTTATTATAATAATTTTGTTTTTGTTATCAGTGTTTGGCACAGTGCCTAATATAGCATACATTTACTAATAAGGCATGTATCTATTAGGTGATTAAATAATTTTGCAGTTATTAATCTAAAATTATAAAATCCATAGTTTTGATTCTATTGATTTATTTTTTATACACAACAGAAACTTTTTATGAAGAATATTTAAAACTTAATTTTAGAAATATACCATGAAAGGTCACTATGCATATTTAGATTGTGCTGAGAACTAAAGAAGAGTATAGGCAACCACCATCTAGTCATCTAAAAATACCACATGTAAGTTTTTGTCTTTGTCCTACATAGAGTCATAGTGGAGTCAGATGAAGAGCCTCATAGAAGAAATGCTGCATCTTTCTCACCTTAGAAGGTGGGTGTAGTGGCACTGGCCTGTAATCCTACCATTTGAGGGTAGGGAGTAGAAAGATTTTTGAGTTCAAATCTATCTTCTGGTACATGAAACCACTCTCCAAATTAGCTTTCATTTAGCCAAAGCTGGGGAGCAATTTCCAAGCTAGCACATTTCAGTTGGCAACTTTTTGAACATAAAGTATACTTACTTTTGTTTTCTAGAACAAGATAGAACTATTTTCTAAAGATCAAAAGTTGTCCCAGCAGCAGAAAAAAGTCTGGATTCCATTAATGAGATTATCAAAATTCCATGTCTGTTCTATCTCCTTTCCTGGTATCACTTGTTTAGAAAGAGCTGGCTTTTAGATTTTCAGATAGCTTGTATTACAATTGCAACTGAGACAGGCAAAGAGGACCTACCTCTCTCCGTGGCCCTGGGTAAGTATTAAGCTCTGTTAAATATCACCATCACTGTTAAACTGTGTCTATTTTTTGTGTAAAAAAGCAGACACAGAGGGATACAGCAATTGGACTCCTAACTAGCCACTATTGAATTCTTTCCTCCTTCCCTGCCTGCCTTTAGCAAAAGGACCGTCAGCCAAAGAACCAGCCAAACTCCCTGTCTGTCAGCATCAGCCAGCCTGAACACTTCAAAGAGGCCTTGAGAAAACTATGCAAAGATTGCAGCTGGTTCCCCCACCTCTTGGAAGCTCAGTCAGGGATGTCTGAAACTGTTTATATCAGACCTTTTGCTTTTAAACCTTAATGAACTCTAGACAATCCTGTAGGATAAGACAGGTCTGCCTAGAAATATTAAATTGTCATTCATAGGACTGCAGTAATAACTGCAGAATAAGATAAAATCAGCCAAGGGGAACATAGACACTAGGAGGAAATTGGACTTGCAATGTTCTTAGAAAAAATATAGCTTGATTCTTAAGACTCCAAGTTTGTCATTTATTAGGAGCAATTTGATTAAAATCTGCCTCCTGTCCTCTTTCTATTCTCAGCAAAACAATGAAAAGAAAAAGTATAAGATGGTGATAAAATGTTCACATTAGATATATGACAGAGAGGATGAACCTAAGAAAATGGTGAGAGCTATACTCTATAAGAAATCTGGTATTTTTTTTAAAATATTACTGAAGGCAATGAATGTTCGATAGAAAAACAGTAACATTTAAGAAATGAATTAAGGCAACGAGAGTTCTGCTGATAAACAGGACCTTTTAATAAAGAAAAAAACCCTATCAATCAACCCACTAGGAGTCTCATACTCCTTAACTTCTATCACTCCATGAAAGAATGCTCTATTACTTTCCTAGTTGCTGTGGTTAAATGTCCTGACCAAAGCAACTTTAAAAGAGAATAGGTTTATTTTGGTTCACGTCCATCATGGTACAGAAGGCATGGTGGAAGAAGCTTTGAGAAGGCAGCTGACCACATTGAATCTGTAGTCAGGAAGCAGAGTGTGGTGGATGCTGTTCTGTTCCTTCTGTCACATTTCATGCAGTACTTCAACACACACACAAAATAGTGTATATGACTAATGTTGGCAATGAATAGTTTATTCTTCCTTGTGGAGCCCAGACACATACTTGGATATGTCTAATGATCTGCAACTCTTTCTTTGAGAAGTTCACATTCATGTTCTCAGGCCTTAATTTCTTCTGAGAGTCTGGCTCTCTCTCAATGGTTGTGCTTAAGTCATAGTAAAATAGCTTTAACACAAATCTGCAGCACAGTAATCTCAGGCAGAAATCTAAATATTAGGCTAGAACAAAGAAGTAATTTCAGACAGGAATCTAAGTTTTAGGGTACAACAAGGAAGTAGGCTTCAGACATGAAAATGTCCTTGGACTAGGATAAGGAAGTAGGCTCAGATATGTTGGTCATCCTGATAAGTCCTTAGAAACATTGACATGGGAGTCTTCACGTAACTGGGTTTAATGCTTTGCTTGTTCTTTGACTATTTGTGTTTATTGTCTTGCTTGTTCCTTGACTATTTGGATCTATTGTATTGCTAGACCCTCAACCTAGAACTGACCTTAATACTTGTATGTAATTAAAATGGTATAAAAGCATAAAGGAGGAGGGGGGATGGGACAGGGAGTTCTAGGGAGGGGAAAAGGGGAAAGGGGATGACATCTGTATTGTAAATAAATAAAATATCTAATAAAAAAAGGAAAAAAAAACAACAAATCTCCAGCACTGCTTCATAAATGGACTAGTCCTGACGTTCCTTTCAGCAGCAAAGCTATAAAATCCAGGCTGAGTTGAGGTCTCTAATAGCATAGGGGAGCTCTTAGGCTGAGTGTCTGTCTCCTCACTGCTAAAGAAGAGATTAATTCATTGATTAGGTCAGAGCCCTCAGAAACCTATAATTTCCCCCAAAACACATCAACTTTAACACATTGGCCTTCAGTGACAGGGATGGGCAATTCAGAACCAACTCATGACAGATAGACTGAAAAATCTATAGTCAATATAAGAAAGCATAATGTAAGTTTTGGGTATATAATAGCACAATTAGGAAAATATCAGTAATGATAGTAAAGATTTGCAAAACTAATAATATATTTCATCTTGTAACCATGTGAAACATAGCAAACAACTGTTTAAAATGGACCTGTGCATGTGGATGTAGTTCAGTGGTAGAGTGGTATGTCAAAGGCCCTGGCTTAGTCTCCATTTACCACTATAAGTAAGTAAGTAAGTAAATAAAAAAAGTTCTTGTGACCTACTTCCCAAAATTGAGACATAAAATGGACCACAAAAGAAGGATCAATGCATTTTAAAAAATTACTCCTTTGAATATATTCCCAGACTTGCAAAGATAATTAGAAAGCTTCAAATGTTTAAGATTCAAGTTTAGGGCCATACTACTCTGAATGCTCCCGATCTTGTCTGATCTCAGAAGTTAAGTACGGTCAGGCCTGCTTAGTACTTGGATGGGATTATGCCTGGGAATACCGGGTGTTATGGAAAGAGAACTATACAACACTATAGTGCTGTATGCTTTTAAAAATAAAGTCCAATAATACCATCTAAATAAGACTGAGTACAAAGGAACTTACAACAGCGACCAGGCACTATTTTGAATTTCACAATAGTGAAAAAATGACACGTGTGTACTTACAGGTAATGCTGTCTTATAGAACAATGTTGTATTTGACTATCCTGCCTTTTACACCCGTTTTGCTGAGCAGTCAGGTGTCAAAGTGGACCATTAGGACAGTAAGGCAAGCTTAAAGTAACAATAAAGTCTTATTTCAACAGGGCAAGGAAAAGGTGAAAATGAAAAGTGCTGGCTTCACATTGTCACTGTTTTCCCAATGGAATAGCACCAGAAGTGGGTTAGATGGCTTAGCACAGATGGCAAGAGTCATCTCAATGCAGAGGAGCCAGAAATCAAATTGTGTTTCCTTATTGGCTCATTTAGTTAGACTTGCATTCAACACATATACAATGCACATATGTATCCACATTTGCACAGATGTGAAGATGATAATTGGAGGAAACATAGCACCCTGGTAATAGTATGGTGGGGCTGAAGAATATAGTTCTTGTCCTAATAATATGTGAGTGCATTTTCTGCATTTGCAAAGTAGATAATGGATCACACTGTAATCCAAGATAGAAATTAATTAGAGATTGACTTATGCTAAGTATGTTTGTTTTAGAAACATAAGTAAAATATTTAAAAAGTATTCTAAAACCATAGTATTTTTCAGCCGTTTCTATGCAGTCAAGGCTATAAAATAAATTATTGCAGAATGAATTTGTCTGAGTGATTCCACCAATCACCTCAGCACTAGTAGGAAGCACTTTCCAACAGTCTACTTTCATCATTCTCATTTTTTGTTGTATATTTAACTACTCACAAACATACCAGTTTTCAGGTCTTCATCCCTGATGGATTGGTTATTGATGGATTTACTTCCTAGATTCTTCCTAATGAAGTGGCATTTGTTGCTGCATTGATCATGCTTGCTCATGTGCCTGAGGCTTTCTGAGTATAGACTTAAGGGAACAGATGCTGATACAGCCTCTCTTTACTCTCTCATAGACACTGCCAAGGGTTTCCACAAAGAATGTGTGCCAAGCTTTCCTCTCCCAGGATTATATTAAGATCTCACAGTTCTCCAATTTCCATTTTAAAAGGATGCATCATGAATCTTGCCAAACACTATAGTTATTCCAGGGCATGTATCAAAGCTTTTAAAATGATCCAGTGTCGTTACAATTAAAATTTGTATGTCAAATATGCTATTGATATGGAAAGAAGATGGAAAATTGGAAAGTTAGCTAACAGTCCAACAATAGTACACTACATTAACAAGTATAAATGATTTTTCTTGCATAGATGTGAAGAACCAGTGTGTAGTTGACCAGAATCAGTGTTAGATAATTTTTAACTGTTTGGTAAATATTTAAAATGTTAAATGGTAATGCTATTCACCCAATCAGCACCCCTTATACTCCAGATAAGGTTTGAAGTGTGCTCTTCTGCCCTTATTTATGTGTTCTCATTGTTTATGGCTGAATTGAGAGGTTCCCTAAACGGCTCTATGACTTTGGGCCCCAGGACACCACTCTATTCATTATTCCACATAAACAAAAAAATCTACGTCCTGGTTAGCTACTCAGTTCTTGAGCACACCACAGGATCCTCTTTAATCATTGTTATGGAGTTCAGGTTGTTACTCCTGAAGGGCGTTGTAAACCTTCCTTAATCCCTGTCTGAGAAAACCCTTTTCTATGTCCTCAGAAGCGCAGCCCTCCCTATGAGCTACAAGTAGCCCTACATTCTCCATACATACAAATTTTCATATAAGACAAAAGAAGCCCTGGCTCTAGATAGCTTATTTTTCCATAAAATAAAAGTCCCTAGGAAAAGGGGGAGGGGCCTAACTCCACCCTTGTTGAAAATGCAGGGCAGTAAACACCGGAAGTGATCATCCCTCACAGCAGAATCTGTTCTCACACATTTGATCTTCCACCAGCCTTTCAAGGTACCTGGGTTGACAGACTCTTTTCCTGGCTCTGGCAAGGGTCTGGTGTGCAGACTCCTTGCCATCTGTCTCTGAGATCAGAAGCATGTGTGTTGTAGTCACATATCCATGAAGACAGACTAGAAATATCTCATAAGAGTGCTATCTTGAGATTCAGCGCAGACACAAAGAGCCTAGAGCTGCAATTCTCATAAAAACATACTTTATAAATAGTTGCTGTTTTTTCCCCTAGAGCAAGAAATGCTACTGTGGCCTCTTGACCTGTCCCCTCAGCCAGTGCTCTTTAGCAGTTATACATGCCAGAACCTCCATGATGTGCCTTTTTTTTTTTTTAATTTTAGAAATAGGGTTTCTTACTCAAAGGTCAATCAAGTTGTTAGGCCATAATCATCCAAGCCCAAGAAAACAAACACATACGCTTATTTGACATCCATAGTGTCTATGTAAGTCCCCTTTATTGTAGATATTGTCAGTCTCTGTCTTTTGGACAATGTCATCTGTATATTTTACCAGACCTGCCACTTTGAAAGTGTCATCTTAGATGTTCATTACAATCATGTATTCTGAGGTCCTTCCCTTAGGACTGATAGATTTAGCAATACAGAAAGTACAGATGCATTCAAATGAACAAAATAAAGATGTGTGCCACATTGAGAGAAAGAGAGAGAATGTGTGTGCTTGTGGGTGTATGTTGGAGGCAGAGAGTGAACGTCAGTATGGAGAATATGGTAAATCTAAGGTAGATCAAACTCTATGTTTATCTGCTACAATGTCTCTTCTACTCAAGGACAGATGGATTTTTCTCTAATTGGGCTTCCAAATGACTGGATGATTCTCACCTACATTAGGGAGTACAATCTGCTTTACTCAGTCTGGGTCACCACAGGTTTAAATATTAACCTATCCAAATACATTGTCACAGAAACATGAAGAATAGTGTTATCTAAGCACAGATGGCCAAGTCAGTTTAACACATATAATCAGTCTTCACACATAAATATTCATCATTTATGTTGAACATGAATTTGATCAGTTGTTACTTTTTTTTTCCACAGGTAACCCTGAAGGTCTGGTGATCAAACAAGTTGCTCCAGGGAATGGCCCCAGCTTTGTACATAGCAGATACAAATACTAGTTGCAAAGCATGTGAGGAGAATCTTTAGATTTCTAGAATAATGATTCCCAGATGACCGCAGTTCCAGGTGCAGGCACCACATGGAACAGAAAAGCATCCATCTGACCCAAAACAACACATAGACTACTGAGAATCAACACCTATATTATTGAAAGGTATCATGAAGCAGACATGTAAATCTAAAATGTTTTGAAAGTTTGATGAAATATTTCCTCCTTTTGAGTGATTGTTTTTTATCAGATAAGAAACAATTCTCCCTTTTTCTTTGCTTGTCACATGCCTTACAACTACAAGGCATGTTTTAGTCAGTGGGATTCTCTTACTTCCAAAGACATGGTAAGACTTCATTAGAGATTTGACTATATATTTTTTTCAGTTTGTATGTATATACATATGACAGAACATTCTATGAAGCTTTTTGAAGAAATTTCCAAGGGAATGCATCTACTATAGTTTAATAGGTACTCATACTTTTAAAAACTACTTCTCTTCCTCTTCCACAATTATTCTCTAGTCTTACTTCTTAAGCAAAACATTCTCTTAATTTAACAAGCTCTAAATTCCAAAGGCCCTAGCAGTATTGCAGCAAATCCTTCAATAATAACTCTAAATATCGATGGTCTCAATTCACCCTTCAAAAGCCACAGACTGGCAGACTGGATTAGAAAATAGAACCTTCTTTTTGCTGCCCCAAGAAACACACCCTACTGCCAAAGATAAATACACTCATATGGTGAAAAGAATGGAAAAAGTATTTCAAGCAAATGGAACCAAGAAACAAGCAGATGTTGTTGCTATTCTAATATCCCTAAGGATGGAGTTCTTGTCAGAATAGGTAAAGAGGGTTACCTCATACTAATAAAGGGAACAATCTATCAGAAGGAAAATTCCAATCTTTCAAGGGAAAGTAAAAATATTTTTATTGGATATTTTATTTATTTACATTTCAGATGTTATCCCCTTTCCCCATCCCCCCATTAATCCCCTATCCCATCCCTCCTCCTCCTTTTTTGCTTTTATACTGTTTAAATTACATGCAAGTATTAAGGCCTCAACTAGGTTGAGGAACTAGCAATACAATAGATGCAAATAGTCAAGGAACAAGCAAGACAATAAACCTTAGATAGTCAAAGAACAAGCAGGACAATAAACAGAGTCCCATGATCATTCCTACGATCACTATTTCTAAGGGCTTATCAGGATGACCAAAATATCTGAGCCTACTTCCCTGTCCTAGCCCAAAGTCATTTTCATGCCTGAAGCCTACTTCTTTGTTCTAGCCTAAGATTTAGATTCCGGCCTGAAATTGCTTCTTTGTTCTAGCCTAATGTTAGATTCCTGCCTGCAGTCCATTTCCTTGTCCTTGGCCAATGTCAGATTCCTGCCAAGCAGCCCCAAAAGCTCTCCATATCTCCCCCCCCCTTTTTATTGTATAAACCAGACTGAGCCTGTCTTAAGTGATTCTGACAAGAATGCCTTCCTTACCTATCATGGAATATGCATTATCAAAAGCAATGCACTTACGTTGGTAAGGCTCTGTGCAGAATCTTACCTGTCCTTGGCTTGCCAGCCTGTTAAATTAATAACTCTATCTGGGGGTCCATTTTCAGTTTCAAGCCATATACTTTGGCTGCCAACATGTTGATGTTTTTAAAGACAAGCTTTAACACGGTGAGCAGGAATAAAAGTATTCTCTGGACAACAAGAGCTAGCATGATGCACCAAATACAGGCTCACCGAACACAGTAGAGCAAACACTAACATATTAGTTAACACTAACATATCAATTAACCCCAAAATGTGAATAGTAACCCCAATAATCTAACCAAAAAAATGAAGACTCAAACTAATAAAATTAGAGGAAAATGGTTACAATAGATATCAATGAAATTCAGAAAATCATGGTCTTACCTTCAAAAAAAGACTCCACTTTTAACAAATCATAAAGAAATAGATGGATTTCTACATGCATATATCTACCAAAATAAACCAAGATTATAAAAAAAAAAAAACACAATTTAAGCAAGTATATAACAGAGAGATTGAAATTTCCCAACTAAAAAATATCCAGTCCCAGATGAATTTGCTGGTGAATTTTGCCTGACATTCAAAGAAGAGCTAACACTAATGCATCTTGAACTATTCCATGTCATGTATTAGAAAAGACAGGATCATTACCTAACTCTATTTTTATGATGCCATTGTTATTCTAATACCAAAATAAGATAAAGATGCAACAAAAGAATAAAATTACAGACCAATTTCAAAAATTCTCAATAAAATACTTGCAAATTGAATTTTGAGAACACATTTAAAAGACTTCCCATGATTAAGTTAGTTTTATTAGAGATGTGAGAATGGTTCAATGTATGTAAATAAAAAAAACTTTATAAATTACATAAATACAGTTACTGGGTTTCTAAGAGGAAGCCACATTACCCTGAAAATAATAGGATCTTGTATATATTCTAAATAGTCATCCTTTCTTAGATACTTAAATGTTTTAATACTTTGTTAGATATTTAAATGATTTTTATGATTAAATGATTTTAATCCTTTATTAGATATTTAAATGCCATTTTTCATTCTCTGAGTATTGGTAATATGTTTTGATATGCTAAAAGTTTTGGATGTTGATAAAACCAAACAGCTACTTTTTTCTTATGCCGTCTGAACTTTGGTATCATATCTAATGTATTGTTATTAAATCCAGTATGGTGAAGCTTTTTTCTTACATGTTCTTGTAAGAGCTTTTATAATTTTAGTTGTCATGTTCAGGTCTTTGATTCATTTTCATACAGTGTAAGTGTAAGAGTCAAATACTTTTACTGTGAATGACTTATTTCTTGAATGTTATTTGTTGAAAAGACTGTCCTTTCTTCACAGAGTGATCTTGCCATTCTTGTAAAAATAATCCTTGTATGTGTGGGAGTCACAGCTATACTCACCATCTTCAGAAACATGAGTTTGAGGTCAGTTCGTATACTGAGTGAGTTTTAAGTCAGCCTGGGATAAAGCAAGATCCCGCTTCATAAAAACAAAACAACAATAATTTATGTAATGGGCTCATGGAGAAAATATCACATACTTCTAATGGTATAGCAAAAGATTTTGACAAATTCTTCACGAACCTTAGAACAGAAAGAAAATATCCCTGCATAATAAAGCCTTGACATGACGAACCTATACCAAACATTATATAAAATAGAGAAAATCTTTAAGCATTCTTATTAAAATCTGTAAGACAAGGGTGTCTGCTTTGTCCACTTGTATTTAATATAGTATAGAAGTATTTATCTAGAGAGGCTAATAAAAGAAAATTCTACTACACAGAGAAACCCTGTCTTGAAAAACCAAAAAAAAAAAAAAAAAAAAAAAAAAAAAGGAAAAAAAAAGAAAGAAAATTCTGATAACTGATAAGAACTTTCAGCAAAGTGGAAGAATAAAAATATACCTTAAAAAATACCTTGGGGCTGCACTGAGTGCCTTCGTTTTCTGGTCCCAGGCGCTGCGGGAGCCGCGGGTTACTGTACAGATATGGCCCCATCTAAGAACCACACACAACCAGTTCCGCAAATGATACAGAAATGGCATCAAGAAACCCCGGTCACAAAGATATGAATCTCTTAAGGGGGTTGACCCCAAGTTCCTGAGGAACCTGCACTTTGCCAAGAAGCACAAGAAAGGCCTGAAGAAGATGCAGGCCAACAACAGACTATTGTCATTCCTGTTGCTCTCCCACTATAGACAATAAAATGTTATTGTTGAAGACACACATATTTTGGTTGCAGGGCATCAAGAAACAGAGCTTGACTGACCAGGAAACTTTCCTTGTTGTGGCCAAATATAAATATAATAATATGTATACAATATAAATATTTATTACAAAAAAGTGGTTCTTGAAACACTGTCTCCTGCTACCAAAATAACCCTTGTTATTAAAGTCACTCTCCTTGTACCTCCCCTTCACAGAACTCTTTCATAAGACAGCAGACACCTGTGGCCTCTGTGACTGCCTCAACTCAGCACTGCAGGTGAGTGTCTGGAAAGTTTTGGAATTATTAGTAGGAAGTCAACATGTTAGCAACTCTTAAGTAATCTCCAACACCAACCTTCTAAACTATAAAGTCCCTGTAGTTTTCTTCTTTTGTCTCCTTAGGAGTCTGTTCAAGGATAATTATGAATGTGGCCCAATCCCAAATCATAAACGTACTTAAAATATTTTATTTTTTATTAATGTTTCTTTTGGAACTTCATTGCACAGCTTTGAGCATGGAATTTGTGGATGATTATGCAACATTGCAATGTCAAGATTGGACACTCTTGGTTTAGATCTTAGATTTTGCACAGAATGAAATTTTGCTATGTCACCTAAGCCTTTTGAAGAAAGAGATAGGAATACTTTGGGAGACAGACACAAAAACAAGGAAACAGTCTTAAGCCTATTAAAAGTCATCCCAGCACACACACATATACATATACACATACACACACACATGCACACCCAGGGGAAAGATAGCATACAGCCTCTCTGACAGAAGGGAGAGGACTTGAGTTATGCAATGCTAGTGCAACCTTCAGTATATCAAATTAGGTAGATCATGGGTGACTATGCAGAGAGAGAGGGGCTATTGCATATCGGTTAATGGATACCCTTCTATATGGAAGAAAAAATCAGGAATGGTGAGCAATTTTTTTTTCAGAATATGCCAATGTATAACAGAAGTGACTAGATTTCTGACAACTACATTATGGATATATTATTCTAAGATTTCTCTGAAATAATTCTGAGATTTATTAAATGACATTTGTTGGTGTTTCTAGATTATCCAGTCTCATTATTAGAAAACAGGGTCTTAGTTTTTATTTTACTATAGATATCTAAATGTTTAGTAAGATATATGAGTGAAAGGGTTCGAAAATCTACTGGAGCCCCAAAAGATATTGCTTGGTCTCTTTTTACTTATACTACTCTTCCATGGCCAAGATTTGTTTTGCTTTTTGTTTGTTTTGGACAGGGTACTTTAAAATTTAATATATTAAAATAATGAGCTTCATTATGACATATCTATATACACATTATAATGTGATCACATTATCTTTTGCTAATCACTTTCTCTTCTCTGCATATTCCATTCTTCTTTCCTTACAATATTCCTATTTTTATGTCTTTTGCCCAGATTCCATGCATAAGATAAAAAAAAAAAAAAAAAAAAAAAAAAAACCTCACTCATCACTGTCTTTTTTAAATGTATTTGTTGTATTTAATTATTTAGTATTTATTTAGGCAGTTTTTTTTTAAAGAAAGCAAAATTCCTGACCACAGAAACATGTTTAATTTTACCAGACTGGACAGGTTTCTGCCAATTGCCTGCTTCCCTGCCTAGTTTCTTAAATGACTTTGCTCTCTCAGGTGGGTTGAAGGGTGATGCTGTTTTGCTTTCAGAAAAATGCAGAGACAAGGAAGGGAGGGCTATGGGGGAAGCATTTCCAGTCTGTTGAACATCCTGCGAATAGCGGTTGCCATAGAAACCTGACATCATTAGGGTGACCTTGAGGACTTTTAAATGGAAACCAGCATGATCTATTACCAAGAGAAGGGGCCAGTCTCTAGGGATATGTTTTGTTCACATAACCTGGTCAGAGTTCTTTTAATTTCCTGACTCCCATCCCACTTTCTCTCACTATGCTTTCTCAGGTAGCCTGAAGGTGAAGGCATTTTATATTCAGAGAAAGTCTAGGGCACAAGGGAGGATGAGCGGGGGCGTCTCTATACAGCAGCCTGTGGCTGGCGGTTGCTATAGAAACCTGACGTCATTAAGGCTAGCAGGATGGCTTTTTTTTTTTTTTTTTTTTTTTTTTTTTAATGGAGCACTAGGTGATCTGGCAAGAAGAGCAGAAGTTCCCCGCCCCCAAGTATTTGGACTGAGCTGAGAATGTGATTGTTTTATGGTGGTGGTGGGGGTGACCTCCTTGGACCTGGAAAGATGAAAATAATTACAGACCCAAGTCTGTTTGGTACTGCACTGTCTCTTGTAGGAGAGAGATGTGGAACCCTCCTGGATACACAGAGTGAGTGTACTGTCCTGGTTCAGGGTTCCCAGGAGCCATTTTTCTGTGAAAATGTGGGGTGTTCATAGCGAATAAAATAGGCATCTGGGCCTGCTCTCTGCCCAATTACCCCTCTGTGAAAAGGAGACAAGAATGCTCATTCACCGGATCTCTGAGATCTTCAGTGATAATATCCACTTAAAACCATCATCAATGATTCACATGACTGTCTCGAATGTTAAAAGGTGCATTTGTTTTGACGGTCTTGCTACAAATCTGATTTTAACCCAGACATTTCTTGATTTTAAGAGACTTTTCTCTGTTCACCATATTGTTGACCATTGTATATCCACTTAAAAAATTCTGAATGATTATAATTAAAAAAATATGTATGTTTACTTCGTGTACATATAATGAGTGAGTGAAGGCAAAAAAAGGGTATTATATCCCCTGGAACTAGATATATTGACCTTGGTGGCCCACCAAGTAGGTGGTGGAAACTCTGGCCATGTTTTCTGTGAGAGCAATAAATCCTCTTAATTACTGGGCCAAATCTGAAGTCCAACATGCCAACTTAAAAAAAATTATTTTCTACTTTGCTCCATAATGACAATAGACATTTTGTAATGAAGTAGGCCTAAATTTCATTATTATTTACCAACCCATAAGGTTTCATTTCTAAGTTCAGGTTCTCTTTCCCATCTACTGCCTATCCTGTCTTCAGGCAAATACAGAAATCTATCATTATAGATGATTGATTTGTATGTCCTGGAAATTTAAATAGAATCAGAGTTTAGAGATATCTTGCTTCTTTCATTCATTTTGTATGTGTGTTTAAATTGATCTATTTTGTTGCATATTATAATTTTTCATTCATAATACTGAATAGTATAGCCGGGCAGTGGTGGCACACACCTTTAATCCAGCACTTGGGAGGCAGAGGCAGGCGGATTTCTGAGTTCGAGGCCAGCCTGGTCTACAGGGTGAGTTCCAGGGTATCCAGAGCTACACAGAGAAACCCTGTCTCGAAAAACCAAAAAAAAAAAAAAAAAAAAAAAAATAACTGAATAGTATAGGAATGTATGGCTTTGCTGTAAATTTTAAAGATTTATTTTTATTTTATGTGTATGTATTTGCATCCATGTAAGTTTGAACATGCAGGCCTGGTGCCCATGGAGGTAAGAAGAGGGTGTTGGATTTCATGGAACTGGAATCACAGACAAGTTGTGAGCACTCAAGTGGTTTTTGGGAATTGAACTCAGGTCTTCTGGACTGTTGACCACTGAGCAACCTCTCCAGCCACATGGTTTTGAATTTCTTCATCTGTTGACGATTGTTTAGGTTGCTTTCAATTTTTTTTTATTGGAACTTTTATTTACATTTCAGGTGTTTTCCCCTTTCCCCCCTTTCAATTTTAATCTCTTGAATATAAAGCTGATATGAACTTAAATAAATAAGCCTTTTCAAGGAAATGTTTTCTTTTTCCTAGATAAATGCCTAAGAATATAATGGCTCGATGATTATTAACATTTTTAGAAACTGAGAGGTTTTTTTTTCCAAAGAAATTGTTGTGATTTTCATGGCCACCAGCATGATTAGGAGAGTTTCATCCTCCACAAACTTGCCAGGACTTGGTAAGACAAGTCTTTAATTGTTGTTATTCTTGTGGGAGTGTTGAGAGTCCCATCAGAGTTATCTGTTTCTCCTTTTTCAGGATTAGGGATGTTGATACTCTATGTTTCTCTTAATGGGACATCTATTCAAAGTTCTGGCCCTCTTACTGATCGAATGATCTATTTTCTTAATGACTTTTGTGAGACTTTTTGTATTCTGGAAACAAGAAGTCCTTTAGTCTGATACATGATTTTCAAACATTTATTTTCCCAGGCAGGGGCTTGTCTTTATTGTGTTCTAGCATACACTTGGAAGAATGTGTATCTTTCACTTTATGGAAGTCCTAGCAATTCAGTTCTTGAGATAACAAAAAGGGGATTTGTTACATCTAAGAATTTTGCTCCTAATCCATGGTCCTGAACATTGATTGTTTTCTGCTGCAAGACTCACGTTTGAGTTGTATTTTTGATCAATTAATTTTTAGATTTATTTTTGTTTTTCACTGTGTATATGCTTGTGTGTCAATGTGTGGGCTATGTGCTATGAGCACAGATGCTCATGGAGACTGGGAGAGACTGTCAGTTCTCCTGAACTTGGATCCTCTGTAACAACAAAGTGCACTCCTAAACTTTGAGATGTCCTTATAGCCGTATTAGACCAATTGTTCATTTTGAGTTAATTTTTGTATCCTACCATTTAGGATTTGTCTATGTTTATGTATGTGCATGTAGATATCCACTTGTCCTGAGATTAGATGGAAATATAGGACATTGAAAGGAATATGGGTGGGAAAGAGACCCTCATCCTGTGATCTAGTTTGCTTTTTTTTTTTCCTAACTGACAGGAAACTTTAATCCAACTCAAAAAACCAAAATTTCCTGCTGATATTATGTAATGATTTTTAAAGACTTCTCAAAGTTTTTTTTTTTTTTTTTTTTTTTTTTTTTTTAAATAACAGCGAATAATCGAGAGCCTGAAGATTATTCACTATTTAAGAGCCCTCGGTGTCTTTCAGAAGGTGGGGGAATGTATCAATATATTGTCTCAGCAATGATTTGTTGTATTCAGTGTCTAGGCACTACATAGCAGTTGGTAAGTTTTTACTAATTATTTCATATTTTTCGATGCTATTTTAAGTGACAGGTAGTTTAAATTACACTTTCCACATATTTTACGGTAGTCAACTGTCTGCAGGTAGATTTTAATAAAGGCTAATTGAAGAATTTTTTAGGTTGAAATGTTAGGTTACTTGCTCTATGATGAAAAAACCCTTGATGCTAACATATATTTGTCTGTCTCAGGTCCAGGATTTGAAGTTGCTGAGAATGGAGTGAATTATCCACCAGTAAGTTCTCTCAAGGAGATCATGGTTGGAGAGAGAGAAGGGGATACATTTGAATATCTATGTATGTATCTGTAACTCCAGGAATGTTTATATTGTGAAGAATATTTCTAGTTAATGATTTTCATTTTTTTTATCTCCCAACACAGGAAGGACAAGGTTAGTATTTGTGTCTTAGTACTTGTGTGTTTTACCTCTAGTTTCCTGGTCAGCATTCAGAGTTTAACAGTGACTGCAGTGAGATTTGGTACAGATGTGGTATTTTATGTGTCATTCTTGCCATAATGCTTGTTACCATGACACCTGCTAAGCGTTTCTCTGTACCTCCTTCCCTGTGCAGTTACTAGGCAACAAACAAACATTACTTGTCATTGAGTATAGTTTCACTTCTTCCTCATTTGCTTGTTAATGAATTTGTGTCTCTTAATACTACTCAGAGACCTTTTTTTTTTTTTTAAAGGAATGCTCCATTATCATCACCATATATTTTGATGCTTACATTATTCTATAATTTGCCAGTGGAAAGACACACATTCAAGTCGACTCTGCTGTTCATTTGTTATGTGCCTAGAATTCTGGAACTGTGTGACCACTCCTGTGTAGGAAACAATGGTGACCACCTCAGTGCTTTGAGAACATGAAGGCAAAGGGTGAAAAATAGCAACATACAGAGAACAATATGTAGAAAGTCATCAGCAAATGCTAGTTGTTGGTGGCAACTTTAGTCCTTTTTCTGTCATGTCATGTTTCTTCTATGAGATGAACAAGAGGACTGCAGAGAGAACATGCAGAAAGTAGACAACAAGTTGACATATGTCCATGTCTCCAATATGTATGAGTCATCACTGTATCTATGTGTGTATATGCATGTGCTTGTGTGTGTGTGTGTGTCTAGGAAGGGTCTGTGAGATGCACAAAGAAGAAGCAAGTGCATAGCTTACACTTGACTGAGTCTTGACAGTCGTCACCATCCCTGTACTTCAAGTGCTTCCCCATCTGCTTCAGTCTCTCTTCCACGTGCTTGCTTTCCCCTCTCTCTACCTTCTAGTGTAACATGAGAGAAACATGTGGACTCGTCATCCACCCCAGCTCCAGTCAAGAACAACTGTCACATGGAGTCCTGTCACATGGAGTTCATGATACCAGAGGAAGAGTGACAAGATCACGTGGGACAGACAGGTAAGTCAGTGCCTTCTCTCTTTCCTTCCTTCTGACCAGAGGCAGTTGTTCTGTGGAGTTGTGGTCCCATGTGAGAAAGCACCCTTTGGTGCCAGGTGGCAAAAAACAGAGCAGCATACCTTGAGACAGGAGCATTAATAAACTCTGTAGATGTTTTAATCTTGCATGGACGGCTTTATTCAAATAGAAGCTGTTAACAGCAGAATATTTTCTTGAAATGGGCCATAGATTACTGTATCACATCTGCAAGTAGTGTTTATTAAAATAGTAGCTGTCCACATTCACAAAAGACAGCTGAATCAAACCCTGGGAAGGCGTAGAGCATTCTACATTCTGAGTAAACTTTTGACTTGATTCTGATGATTGTCCACATTTAAAAAGTACTGCTCATTGTTTTGCAATTCTGTCTTCTGTTTTGACAAATCATGGACTCCTTAAATTCATTAACACATTTTCTAGCTACTCGCCTCAATCAGTGTTTTCTGTGGTGTGTCAGATAGGCTGTAATTCCTTCAATTATGTAAAATTTATCTTTCCTCAATACCAGGGTCCTGTGTTGAGAAGACAAGCAGGGGCCCTCGAGTATTCCATTAGATGGGGGAAACTGTTGGTAAGCAGAGGGAAATCAGTAATTGGAGCAACTTCATAAAGAAAATGGTTGGGATGGGGATCATGGTAGTTAGGTTCTCCCCAAAGGTCAGCTTCACAAAGTAGCATTTGACTTGAATTCTGAATGCCAAAAGAGAAGCAAGGCATGTACACACTGTGTTGTTGGTGTGCTTGTACTACATAGACTGCGACTGGTCTAAGAGTAGAGGTCAAGCCCAGTGACTGGCAATACACACACACCACACACACACACACACACACACACACACACATCCTTGTTGGAGTGAGGTGGAAAGGGTGGATGATTCACTCAGTTTAGGCCTGTAAGTTACGTCAACTGTATAAAGATTATGAAAGGTTAGGGTAGGAGAAGGACATGTTTGATTCTTGTTGGAGTGTGGTTGTGTGGAGAAGGGACTGAATAGGAACTGTTGAGAGAGTAGACAAGGACAACCATCATGAGGAAAAAGGTCCATGGGAGCCATGCTGCTGCAGAGCATAGAGAGAGGTGAACCAGTGGGCCGACCTGCTCTAGATAAGGTAGGTGGGCATCTGTGGTGACTATGCATATGGAGATGAGGCAGGTGAAACACTCCTGACATGTCCGGCTACATGGTCACATGATAGTGCTCTTTTCTGATATCCCTTGTCCCATGTGTTTTTGAGACATTCTCTGGATGGTTTGGAAACACAGGGGCAGTTATTGTGAAAAGCAGTGATTGAATAACACATGCAGATTGAAGGAGTCTCTCTGATGTAAAATGGTCAAACTCGATTCTCCCAGCAGTGTCTGTCAAGTTTTAAAAGGAATCTGATAATTTCCCTTTTAATAACAAAACACAGCAGCATATTTTTGAACATGTGCCTTTGTCTGCAGTCTGTATCGCATACCTCTTTTCTTGAAGGGACAAAGGCATGTAAGTGTTGTGTAAAGTCAAAGTAAAAGCATAGGTGGTACATGGTGTATCTTTGTCCTGACTCTGCTCTCCATCCCTACTCCTATCCTAACTATTGCTGAGGAGAAAGAAAACAGCAGTTGACCTGTGCTGCTTGATGTTACATCTGGATCATAACTCTTAGTGGAATCATTGTAGTAGCCATCTTGTGTTTTTCTAGACTATGTTTGTTTATCTAAGAAAAAGGATTGCAACAGAAAAAACAGACTTGTTACTAATCATAGTATGCCTCGAACATCATGGCTGTTATGTCAATTCCTTGGGTATGTGTTTGTGTGTGTATATAATATTGCACTGTTAGGAACACATGAAGCTTTTCCACATGAGTTTCTCTCTCTGCCTGAGACCCTATAGCTTGGGAAGTATGCCTGCTCGGGTCTTCTTTTTCTGATCTAATTACCCAAGGTTACCAGCCACTTGTGAGTTAGGACAGATCTTGAGGCCCAGGTATGTTCTATGTTTCTCAGTTACACACCTGTCCATAAGTAATTGTCTTGTTTCCTTCCATAGCAATTCTTTTCTCTGGTTTGACTGGACATTTCCTCCAGGTTAACCAGCAGATAACATAAAGGACACGATGGTTTCTTTGAAATAAAAGGAAGTGGGTATTGATTATTCTTTTCTTACCTAGCCACAAATTCTTATGGAGAGATTAGGGAAAGTCTCCAAATCACTCGTCACTTGAGGGTGGTTTTGTGTGTCCTCCTCGGCAACTTATAATGAGATTTACATTTATGGTTATCTATACTTGTAGACTATTTACTGTTGTTAACTTATTTCTGTACATTGTGTGACTTTTTCATCAAAGGTGCTCATTTTATGGAATTCTGGGTATCTCCTAGGGTTTTTTTTTTTTTTTTTTACTTACTTTTGAATTATGGTGTTATGAGCACCTTGTACATAGTTTTACATGGAAATTTACTTTTAATTTTCTTGGGCATGAACCTGCCCTAGACCTGAGTAGATTATGTGTGTTCAGTTAAGTAGATAAAGGCAAGCAATTTTTTTCAAGTAGTTATTCTATTGAATTCCAACTATCAGCATATGACACATAGTTATTTGATTATATGTCAACCAGCAGCATGTGACAGGTACACTGGTCTCTCTCCTTGTCAACATATGGAACTTTGGTATCTTTTGTTGCTCACATGGATTTCTGATAATATATTATGATGGTTTTAATTTTATTCATTTTAAGATTAGTTTGATTTAGCTCACTTAATATTTATACTTCTTTTAGTATAAACAAGTTGAATTCTTTATAAAACATTTTCTCATTTGTACACTTTAATTGTTCTCACTTGAATCTCTGTTTTGTCTACTGTGTTCCTAGTACATTGTTCTTTTAAGAAGTTTTATTGTCCTTCATTTAATTCATAATTATCAAATTCATGCCACAGTGTGTGTGGTGGTCAGAGAACAATGTGTAGGAGTTGGTTCTTTCCTTCTACCATGTACATTTTGGGGTTCAGACTCAGATTGCCAGCCTTGGTACCTGGCACCTTCATTTGCTGAGTCACGAGCCCTACTGTATTGAACCTCTGTCTTTCCTGTTTCCTGTCACTTGGTAGCTAAAGTTGGAAGCTCTATCCAGTTCAGTTTTTTGGACAGGAGTACTTCACATGTATCTTCTTCCTCCCCTTCCCCTCCCCCCTCTTCCTTCTCCTCCTCCTTTTCTGATACTATTACACCACACTGTGTCATTGTCAGTCTGGGCTGCTGCAATAAATTGTCACTAAATTAAGCATCATTTATTTCTTATGTGAGTGGATACTGAAAGCCTGAGATCAAACTGCCAACATTGAGGTGTGTTGGTTGAAGTCTTTTTCTTTTTTCTTTTTGGTTATGGTCACACATGTCCTTTCTTAGTATGAACAGTGAGAAGAAGCAAATGATCTCAAATCAAGTCTTACAAGGACACTAATACATTCATGAAAGCTCCATCTTTATAACATAATTCATTCCATAGTCCTATCTCTAAATATCATTATATTATGTCTAAATAGCACCTCTAAATACTGTTACTTTCAACATGGTAATGTTGAATGTCATGTGAATCTTCCTCTTTGCTTCTGTGACCTTAAGATTGAGTGAGCATTGGGTTGTTGACAGCCCCCATCACTTGTCCTTGTCTAATTTCCTAACAGCATCTGTCTCGATTTTCTAAATTGTCTATCTATCTATCTATCTATCTATCTATCTATCTATCTATCTATCATCTATCTATCTTCATTTACTTCTTTTAATTCTATCCTTAGAGCATATTTTCAAACAACAAAATGTGTAGTCATATTTGGGGTTAATCTTTTAATTTTAATTTTATTTTTCATTTTATTGAAAGTTGATTTTTAAATTTCTTTCCATTGATTTATTTATTTATTCACTTTACATCCCAATCACATCACTTCCTCTCCTCCTCCCCAACACTCTCCCTTTTCCCTCTGAGAAGGGGGAGGCTTTTCCTGGTTACTAACCCACTCTAGCCCATCAAGCCACTGCAGGACTAGGCGCATCCTCTGTCACTGAGGACAGACAAGGAGGCCCAGTTAGGAGAACAGGATACACAGGCAGGCAACAAAGTCAGGGTAAGCCTCTGCTCCAGTTGTTCAGGACCCGCATGAAGACCAAGCTGCACATCTGCTACATATTTGCAGGGAGACCTAAGTCCAGCCCTTGTATATTCTTTGGTTGGTGGTTCAGTTTCTGAGAGCCCCAAAGGTTCAGGTTAGTTGACTCCGTTGGTCTTCCTGGTGGTCCATATCCCTTCCAGGTCCCTCAAACTCTTTCACAAGACCCTCCTAATTAGAACCCTGTCTAATGTTGAACTGTGGGTGTCTACATCTGTTTTGGTCAGCTGATGGATGGAGCCTTTCAGAGCACAGTTATGGTAGGCTCTTTAAATTTGTTATTAGTTAATTAGCCAATTTATTCTTTAGTTGTTTATTTTTTTGATGCAGGGTTTTATGTTGCTCAGCTGGGTTTAAACTCTCCATGTAGCTGAAACTGGCTTTGAACTATTGTATACACCTCCCAATACTGGGGCATGTGTGCCACCAAATCTAGCTTCTCTAGAATATAAATTGTAATATACTATTATATTAATTCTTTTGGATTTTATACAATGTGCTTAAATCATATCCATTCCTACACCCTCTCACATACACCTGAACATCTCCAACCCCTCTCAACCTCACGATCTTCCTTTTACAAATAATCCATTGGCTCCAATGTGTGCTGCCTATATTTTCTGTTGTTGGGCCTTCCACTAGAGTGTGTGATTGATCTACTAGGAGCCATGCTGTTAAAAACCCAGATTCTCCCTCCTCTAGAACCGATAAACTGTTAATAGCTGCTCAGTTTGGGGTGAGGGACTCATGAGCCCCCCCCCCCCCCCCACACACACACTTCATGCTAAAATTTTGACTAGACTGGTCTTGTGCAAGTTTCCTGCAGGAAAGCACAACTGCTTTAAAAAGTCTATTGTTTTGAGTTCTCCTGGATACCTCTCCTAAATATGTCTCCTGGTGGGGGTATTCCACACCTAGTACAGAGCCTTTTATTTGATAGCCTATGGATTCCAAGAGGAATTTTATCTGCTTTTAGGATAAATATGAAGAAAACATTGTTTCATTTCAATACTGCCCAATATCTAGATCTTAGAATCTTTCCAACCTCTGTTCTGTGATTGTCCATGAGCCTTGGTCAAGGTTATGATACAGATGTTCCATTTGTGGCGAACATTTTTTTTTTTTTTGGGTTTTCGAGACAGGGTTTCTGTGTAGTCCTGGCTGTCTGGAACTCACTCTGTAGACCAGGCTGGCCTCGAACTCAGAAATCCGCCTGCCTCTGCCTCCCAAGTGCTGGATTAAAGGCGTGCGCCACCACCGCCAGCGGCCTCTGAACATTTTATAGATAATTACTTTCTATACTTTTGGCCAATTTTTGAGTTTTGGTGTTAACCACAATTCACTATACAAAGAACTGATAAAGTCTGTAAAGTTGTACTATATAAGGATACAGAAATATGAATTTAGAGGGTAGTTTGATGCTATGTACACCTAGCAAATAGTAGTCATAAATAGGTTCACTTCTGGGACCTGTGAACTCTCCAACTGTAGGATGTTGATCAGATTTATAGTTCAAGGCAAGTGTTTCCTCTTGTGGACTGGAATTTAAATCATAGAGTGATTTGGCTATCTCTATGTATTCATGCCATTATTTCACCCATGGGCATGTTTGCCATGGTGGTCATTATTGTAGTTCACTGGTTATAGCAAGGGGTCAGAATATTGTTGACTTTTCTCCCCTCAATAGCCTGCATAACATCTTTGGTAATATGAAATTAGGCAGTAGGAAGGAAGCTTTTTGGTCAGTGCCAGCTTGATTTCTCCATGTCCTACGTCAAAGTGTATGGTATCTTAAGCAATAGGGTCTTACCATCAAATTCTGATGGGAAACCAAGAGCGAACAGCAATAACCTGTATTGTTTTGGAATATCACTGGAACAGCCTTGAACAACTGCTGGTAGGGGTATCCCACACTTGGCACTGGGGTTTTTTATTAATAACTCATATCTTCTGGGAGAAACATTATCCCTTTTGTCAGATAACTCCTATTAAATTCATATATATATATAATAATTATATATATAATTGTAGGAGGAGCTAAGGTGGGAGGAGTTAGGAGAGGAGAAGGAAGAGGAAAAAGGAGCTAGGAGACAGGAGACAGGAGAGAAGAACGAGAGAGAGAGGAGATGGAGGCGGATGTTAACGTGTC
The DNA here is from genome assembly GCA_021653895.1 of Mastomys natalensis. Lineage (NCBI taxonomy): Eukaryota > Metazoa > Chordata > Mammalia > Rodentia > Muridae > Mastomys > Mastomys natalensis. The sequence continues at coordinate 31,547 of JAJTUV010002621.1, read as the reverse complement.
TGTAGCAGTCAAAGGTAGTTGGTATATCCATGTTGGGTATTGGGTTACACTTCTGATTGTGTGGGTATCTTGTTACTGATCATTATCAAATATATAAGCCTTTGATTAATCTTTAAGCATTAGAGTCTCATTCTCTTACTGGACCCACATGGATGGTGGAATGGTCTGGGCAATGCCCTACCTTTCGGAGACAGCATAGAAGATTGGCAGAGCCATCTCTCACGCTGGCATCTAGTGGGTGGCAGGGCTGGTGTTTCTGGCAGCCATTTCTAGCTGCAGCGTGCACTCAGCCTCAGGCCGAGAAACATGGCGGTTGGGCTAGGCAGAGTGGCTGCAGCTTAGATAGTCGGCCTGAGCCAGAGGCCCTTTTTAAATATTTACTACAACATATAATATACATTATATAAAGAATATATATATATATATATTCTTTAAAATAATAGGTTTGATTAATAGGTCTATCCAAGAAGAAAACTGAGAAGAGATGACCACTGTGCGAGAAACCTGTGATAAGCATTTCACCAAATCAGGAGAGTTATGTGCTAAGTAGGTTCTCTGTCCTGCCTTTGCCTTTGAAGACCTAGGCTTTCTTCCTCTCTGTGTCCAGTGGTTCTGGCTCTAGTCTCCAAGTGGGAAAAAGGGGAGTCACATGTTTGATATCTCAAGTGGACCCATTTAGTAACCAAATGGGACAGACTGCTTTCTGATAGTCACACATATTTAAAATTAAGTGTGGAAACATGTTACTCTGAAGTATCAAATGCTGTCCCATTGTGTGTCTGCTTCTCCCCCAGGCTCATTGCACACCATGACTGGAGAGAGAGAAGCTTAGCTGGGATGGATGGGTGCAGGAAAGATCTTGGTTGGCTGTGAGTATATGGACAAAGAACATGTATACCTGGAAACAGCCTTGGAGAACTGTTTCAGTTTATTGGGGGAGACCTTTGTGAGGTTAATAAGGGATATGGGGTGATGGCGCGAGCCAGGATGCTGTATATGCCTTAGGAATTCCAGGTGCTGCTGGACATGACCTAAATAAGGGGAAAGGAAGGTTAACCTGGCTGCTGGCTATGTGATCTCCCCTAGTGTGGCAATGGTTGGAGACCCAGGGCTATGTGGGCTGGGGCATGCAGGCACCAGGGCAGGTGTGTGTGTGTAGGGGGGCAGTTATCCTACATCTGGAGAGCTTAGGATGGATTTCCAGGGTTTAGAAATACCTCAACTGCATTCTTGCTCCAGGTCTGCTCTTCCTGGTCCCACAGCTCCCTGGCTCCACAATCATGAAAACTGATTCACAAAACAAAACAAAGCAAAGCAAAAAAGGCATCTACTCCCATCCAAGAGAACTTCCAAGACTGACACTATACAAGGTTCATCCTACTGTCCCGTCTTCATATGTAAGATATAGTCAGGGATAGGTTGGAGTCTGTCAGATAGCACTAATGGGAAATATGGGTCAAAAGTTTCCCCAGGTATCAATTTTTCTTCTTCAATGGAACCATTTCAATTATAGTTTTGGTTCTAAGACAAGAGGCAAGGTTGGACCTGATATGTACAGGAGGCAGTCTCTGAATTGTTTCTATGGAAATCAATTTATAAGCAGACCAAAAGGCGGGGGGAAGAAATTGCGAGGCATGCAGGTATGGCATTGGACTGAGGATGCCTGACACACAGTAAACTAACACAGAGAAATAAATTGATGACCTAGCTGAAGGAAATGTATGTGTGTGTGTGTGTCCACTCAGTGTTGTCTAATACACAGTTGTTTTTAAAAAGAGACTCAAGGTAGGTTGTCACTTACTATATTGTTATCTATTTTGAGGAGAATTTTTGTTTCTGTTCATGAAAAAAAATAATACCTTTTATGGTGAAAATCTAGCCTTTTGAATATAGAGTCAGGTGCCATCTGGTGATCAAAATATGAATTGCAGGGCTGCATGGCAAGGCAAGTCTGTCTATAGGAGGGTTTAGGGCATCAGAGGGTCCTTTCATGGGTCTGTACACTCAGAGGACTCAGGGAAATCTGTACCCTTAGGATCCTGACATCTGGGAAAGGTTATGAGAGAATTATGCAAATGCGTGTTGACATACATGTAGCTGTCAAAAAGTCCTTAGATTCAGATCCAGGCTGCAACTCTTTTCTTTTTTCTTTACTTTTCCTTCCCCTTCCCTCTGATTTTTTGAGACAGGATTTTTCTTTATAGCCCTGGCTGTCCTAAAACTAGCTCTGTAGACCAGGCTGGTCTTGAACTCACAGAGACACACCTGCCTCTGCCTCCTGAGTGTTGGGATTAAAGGAGTGTGCCACCACCACCCTGCAACAATGATTTCAACTGGAAAGAAGCCTAGATAGGAATTCAAAGAAGTCTAGCTTGTTATTTTTTATCCATTATGTAGCACGGAGGCAATCATGTTACTTTTCTGATTTGGTGTTTCATTTGTTTTGTTTTAAAGACAGGGTCTCTCTCTATTTAGTCCTGGAGCTTGAACTGACCTTGAAGTCACTGAGATTCGTCTGCCTCTGCCTCCTGAGTTCTGGGATTAAAGGCCTATGCCACCATCAGCCAGCGCAACTTTTCCTTCTGGAAAGTATTTCTGAGGTTGTTCTGGTCAGGTCATCTGGAACTGCTTTGGTATGAGTAGCTATGCTGCAGTGACCATTCTCGGACATGCTTTCTCATGCCGAGACTCTTTAGCAACTGAGACTGCATTAGTTGTAGAAATTTTACATTTAACTTTTTGTCAATGTTGCATAGTTCGTCTGCATAAGAAACATATGACATTTCTCTTTCTCCAGCTATGTATGATGTCTTCCTTTGTCACATTTCCTATTGAAATGGGATGTAGCATAAACACAGCTTAGTCCATCCCCACACTATAAATAAATGCAAACTATTGTTTTAAAAAATAATAATTTTTTCATGCTCTTTGAGGAGGTACTCCCACTTCACACATCTGTCCACACTGCCCTAGAGCCTTTCCTTCAAAACCCCTGACCCCTAGGCTTTGTTTCCTAATGTGCCTTCCATTAGTGCTGTGCATGGTGAGGATTAGCGATGATGTGACCACCTCAATGGAAGAGCCTGTTCCTCTCTTACCACACATCTCCACCAGAGGAAGCAGCAGGCTAGATCAAGGAAAAGCAGGAAAGTATGGAAGGAGCCTTCAATATTTCTCCCATGCAAAGTGACAGGTGGGCTTGGCATCCAGCACCCTGAAGAATTTCAGAAAGGCCTGAAATTTACATCTTTCCTGAGTTCTGTGGGAGCAGGCCCTGCTATGTTTACAGTGGAAAAATTCTGGCCTGCTGTGTAAGATCCTAATAAAGGAACTGTGATTTTGTACATGTGGTGGCTGTGGATTGATTTGTGAAATTGGAAAAGAGGTCCTGAGTTGGTTTTCTTATCTGAGAATTAGCTGGGCCCAAGACAAATCTCTTTTGAATAAAATTGCTTGTCTTCTTTCTGGATTGACCAAGCCAGCTCAGTCAGTCAATAGGGTCTCCAGGGAGTCAGTGAGGATCGAAGCAAGAAAAGACAATTAGACAACATTATAACATGACTCCAGTCAGTGCTGAGGCTGAAGCAGCTTTATTTTTCTCCAGTCTGCTTTTATACCATTCTAAGTGCATGCAAAAAATATAGTCAATTTTAGGTCAAAGACAAAGTAGTCAAGGAACAAACAAATCATAAACAATTAATAAATGATTAATGTATTCAGGGTCTTAACAAGACCCATCGAGATACAAAGAACACATTCAGCTGTATTCATCTTGACCCTACTTCCTTGTCCTAGCCCAATGGCAAATTCCTGCTAAATTCCTACAAGGTGACACCAAGAGCTGTCTGTCCACACTGGATATCCAAATGCCCTTCATTCTCCATGTACAGTCATTATTGTCCATTCCATAAGAACATTTCAGCTCCAGTGGAGAATGTCAATGTACAGTTCTTCCATGTTTTTCCTCTGTCTGGGCCCATCAATTGTCTGGATGCTTCTATTCCCCCTGTTGAAGGCAGATCTTCTTTTAAAAACTTGTCTACTGAGTCAAATACTAATCTTTTCAGATAAATCTTCAAAGACATCCTCAGAAATAATGCATACCCTTGATTCTACCAGTTAACCCATAAAATCAGCTGTTACCATCAGAATGAGAACGTTTGTCTGTATTGTTAATCTTATCTACTCATTTTTCATGAATCTGCCATGGGAAGACTTCTTGAGAGTCCCTGGAGTTGCCAGATATAGTAAATATAAGTACTTCATATCCAATAGAATCCTAATTTCAGATAATCAAAATAATACGACATGCCACAACCAATAAAAATAATTGTTCTTGTAGAACTGAAATTGTATTGGACTGAGTTAAATGTGGCAAATATACACACAAGTGGCTATGTGGGGTAGAACTAAAACACTCTAAGGACAGTAGTGGCTGCTGCATTCCCAGTAGATGCCAGCCCTAGTGGGATTGTATAGTAATCCCTCCTCAGCTCATTAAGACCCAGGAATTTCTAAAGGAGGCTTGATAAGATTCAGGAAAATTTAAAGACAGGCGCCTTGAGACTCAGAAGTAAACAGTTCAGGAGTCTCTGGAAGTCTCTGAAACTGACCAGATGCCCAAGGCGCTTCCCTCACCATGATTATATAAGCAGTAAGGACTTTTGGGAAGACAGAAACCAGCAGATCTTCCTGGAAGAGTGAGAGCAACTGAGCTGTCTGGAAGAGGCTCAGGCCAGCTGAACTGACAACAAAGGCTCTCTCCAAGCTGTCAATGTGCCTGTAAGCTGTTCAGCGAGTTCCAGGTTTCCAGTGTTGGTTGTCATTGCCCATGCTGGTTGAGCTCATACAGCTGCCCTTGAGTGGTTCTTCCACATGTGTGTAACCCCTCACCCACATTCCTGTAAGTAACTCCAATAAACTCACTATTTTACCAAGTTGGACTTTGGTGCTATATTTTATGCTGGTTTATTATTGGTTCTCTATCTGGGATAAGTAAACACTTGTTTATATTTCCCTAGGGCTAGTGTCATAGAAGTGCTTGCCTATGAGAGATCATCTCTGGATGTGATTATGAACATCTCTTAGGGCTTTTTTTTTTTTTTTTTGCAACACATGGTAAACTGTGTGTCTTCCTTCCTTTAGTAGGCTAGCTAACCTAAAAGATAGAAGACATATTCAGGTCTCTGTGCACTGATTCTACTCCTCTAAAGTCATATTTAAAGGCAACAACCTTCCCAACAATGGGAACTTTCTGTGGTCACTAACTTTGGACAACTGCCAATTGCCTGAATCCTGCCCTACTTTTTCTAGTGAGTATGCTTTTTCAGGTGGCCTGAAAGGTGAAGATGTTTTTGCTTTCAGTGAAATTCAAGGTCACTGAAGGGGGGACTGGGTGAAATTTTCAGTTTGTAGAACATCATATGCACCATAGTTGCCATGTAAACCTGGTGCCATTTTTTTCCCATTTTAATGCTGTTGATGTTGTAATGCTATTAATGCCGAGATGATGTAATGAGAATGGCAGAGCTCAACGTCTAGGATTTGGACTCTGGTAAACGTGTGGCTGATCACATAGAGAGCTGAATATCTCTTGTAGTGGGGAGACCCAACTATCCAAGAAGGTTGGAAGGTCTTTCTTAGCAATTTGAAACTATTCCATGTCTGATGACTTAGATACTAGGTGATGCTCAGAAGAGTCATGTTATTCCACATCCTAGGTGTAAACTCGAATCTGTGGATCCATGGATAACATTCTTGACTTTTCTGAGATTATTCTCATCTCTAAACTTAGTCATTAGAAGGGGATCACTATGCTCATCCAAACACGTTAACATCCACATCAGCCTCACTTATTATTCAGTCTTCCCTCTTAAGACTTAGTTTTATTTTTAATTCTGTGTATGTCTGTATGGATACTCATGGAAGAGAGAAGAGGGAGCCAGTTTCCTTGGAGTTGGAGTTAGAAGCAGTTGTCAGCTATCTGGTTTGTGTACTGTAAGCCAAATTCTAAAAGAACAACAAGTGCTTTTAACTGTTAAGCAATCTCTCTAGCTCCTCCTCCTTCTCTTCCTCCTCTCTTCTCCCTTCTCCCTTCTCCCTTCTCCCTTCTCCTTCTTCTACTTCTCCTCTTCCTTCTTCCTTTTGAGACAGAGTCTCAATATGTAGCCCTGGTTGACATGGAACTCACTATGTAGACCAGTCTGGCTTTGAATGCACAGAGATTTGCCTGCCTCTGCCTCCCAAGTGATGTAATTATAGACATTAACTATCATGCTTGGCCTCTACTATTCATTCTTAAACCAAAATTTCCAGTGACATATAACAAAATTTCTGGTCACACATCTGGCCAACCCAAAGCTATATGGTTCCTCTTAAATTTCAATCCTCACAGGCCAACATTGTTCACATCTGTCACTCTGTAAGTTTTTAAAAGCAGAGTTGGTTAACATTATAGACAGGTTCTCTGGATAACAACAGAAGTTATAAAAGGCAGAGCTGTATTCTTATAGCATTGTTAGGAAATAGAGTAGCATAGACAAGATTGATATAAGGAATCTGTTTGCTGGCATATTCCTTTGGTGTCCAACTCAAGAGACAAAACTCATCTGTGATTTTTAGATTTGCTTCTTAAATGGCATTTATGACTCATACAGTTTATGTATACTTGTATCAGTAGATACTGACAAGCAGGATTTAAAAATGACTGTTCCAGTCTATGTTTCCAGGTGAGAGAGTCACATGTATTCTACGTGCTTGCCAACAGTTGATGCCATTCATCTATTCCATCAATCTGTTTGTGTGGATGGTTTTTTCTTCTATTTTTAGAGATGAGGGGGAAGCTCATGAATCACATGCTGATCTTGAATTTGCTAAATGAGGATAGCCTTTACTTCTCAATTTTCCTGCCTCCACAGCCTAAGTGCTAGGATTGTTGGCATGCTCCCAAAAGTCCATTTACATGTAGTGCTGAGGACTGAATCTAGGGGTCCATAGATGCTAAGCAAGTACTCTACCAACTGAGCTATAACTTCAGCCCTTGTTTTGCTTGAGAGAGTATCTGAGGATGATGTTGAATTTTTGATCATCCTGGATCAGCCTCCTAAATTCTGGGATTAAAGGCCTATGTCATTGTGCTCAGCTGCTATTAGTTTTAAAGTGTTATGTCTCTTTTAAGTATAAAAATCTCTGCCTCCCAACACTCTGTATTAGTCCATCGTCTCAAGAGAAACATTTCCAAAGAGGACCATATAGATGTGATAAAAAATGACTTACACAATCATTAGGCAGTAATGCTGTAAATAATGATAATCTATAGAATAGTTATAGTCTAATCTCAAGGACAAAACTGAAAGAGCCAATGTCACATCTGAGAAAGTCCCAGTACAAATTTAATCTCATTAGAATATCCTCAAAGACACACCCCAAGTAATGTTTGATAAAAAGTCCAAGTACTGATTGGTCAATCCAATTGAGGCATAAAATGGCCACCATGCATTGCAACAGTTTATATAAGAGTTCAGTTTCTGTCCTATGGAGTTTGCTATGTAGATATTGCTGATTTTACACTTAGTATGCCATATTTTCCTTGGTTCACTTCTATACCATTGAAATTCATATTGAATTTAGAGGATACACTAAATTTGAGTCTGGCAAAATATAGGTCAAACATGGTGATGTGTACTCTGACAGTCTTAGGAACTCACTAGGTCTAGTTGTCCCTCTTCTGGTGACATTAGTTAGAGCTGATCACCAGGTTCAAATGTTATTAGCTGATGAAGTCAACATAAAATTTCTAATATGTATTACAAGGACTTTGCAGCCAAGGAAGATTGTTGGGTAGATCTGTATTTCAGGAAGGGTTGGAAAGGGGTTCCAATGTAACTTTATAAGCACTTGCATATATTTAGAATTCTTCTATTACCGAAACTTATCATCTTTGCTAAATCCTGGTATGCAAAGAAGGTTCAGGCAAACGCTAATTCTTTTGCAGTAGTCCCTGTTGGCCTTCTTGCTCATATCTGAAGGTGCCCTGGGACATGGAAGCCCAGGAACTACACAGCACCGGTGGAAGAAGGTGTCCCAATGGAAGTGCATCCTGAGAAACTACTACTCTGGAGCAACACAACTCTGAGAGGATGCATCTTCACCACAAGCATTGCAGCTCTCAGAGGAGGGTATCCTGAGCAGAACCAAGGAGCTCAGAAGCCTCAGCCACCTCCTTCAGTGTTGTAGCTTCCAAGGGAGGATATCCCCAGCTGAGCATGAGGAGCTTGGCAGGATCTAGCCAGCTCCTTCTCTTCACTTCCTCCTTTCTTCTCTTCACTGTTTCCTGCCTTCTGAGGGAGAGTCACATAAGGCAGGGTCCAGGGTGTGGAGAAAGGACTCCAGCAGGAGACTCCTAGTCTCCTGGAAGGGAGCTGGCAGCCAGGAACTGAGCAGACATAGTGTTTGTATATGATTTCTTAGGGGCCTAAATTTTCTAAAGTGGAGATTTCCAGGGTGATGATTGGTGTCATTTCAAATCCTGACCTTGGGAGAGCTCAGCAATTGGTGGGTTTTCCTGTTCATGGATTGGTTTTTGTGCTCAGGGATTGGTAGCCTTTGTTCAGACTTTTCACCAAAATTAGCATAATCTGGGGCAGGTTCTGTTGAGAGGCTGCAGATAAGTTTTGTGACATTTACAGAGGCTAGAAAAGCTGTTATGACAGTTAGGGAGGTCTGCTGGAGCTCCTCAAGCAGGAATCTGATATCTTTCCTGCCATGAGGGTTTACAAAGTATACAAAGTTTACGATTAGAGTCCAGGGCAGGGAAAGCCTTTCCTGCTCCTTGAGTAGAGTGAATAGCCAACAGTTCCCCTTTTCAAAAAACATTTGTTACTCTAGTACCCTAAGAAGTTTAGCATAAATCTTATTTTTTTATTTACATGTTTCTTTGATGTTTGGAAACTGAAAATATGAACACTTTAAATAGGATGAGTAGGCTAGGAAAATGAAATTTGAATTTCATATTAATTTAATCTTATATTTGAACACTTTCATGTAGCTATCCAGTGCCACAGTGCTACATAGCATCGGGTCTAGACATTTTTTAATAACTTAGTAATACACTTCACGTAGTAATACATCGAAGATCATTTATAGTACTAGATAAAGGGAGTCCTCCTGCTTCATTATACCTGCGTTCTAGTTGACAATGTAGACCTAACTTGGATTATTCAGTCACTCCCACACTGGTAAACATATGTATTATTTTTAGTCTTGTTCTGTTATGATTTATTTTACAGTGAAAGATCTTATACTTATTTATGCCTTTTGATATCTGTGCATTGTGCCTTTGAGACAGAAACTTAGAAGAAGTGCGGCTGGTTCACAAAGAAAAAATCCTCTATCTCTTAACGATAAGATTTGAATCAGAGACTCGAGAATACAGCAGTGAGATGGTAATGGTGGGTTGTGGGATGGAGTAAATGGTTCCCTGGGTAAAAGTGCTTGCCAGAAAAGCATGAAGACCAGAGGTCAGATCTCCTGAATTCACATAAAGTTGTCTGAGACAGTACATACCTCTCATCCCAGAGCTCCTCCAACCAGACAAGCTGTGGTAACAAAACAATTCCCAGCAGCTCAGGAGACTGCTAGCTTAGCTTGTGAAATAGCTAACAGGAGTCAGTCCCAACAAGGTGAAAGTTGAGGACCACACTTGAGTAGTGGGTGCTTCCAGTCTAATGCTTTTGATTCCCTGTGATTTCTGCTTTCTTATTTTCTTGCTGGTATGGTATGGGTGAAGAGATTTCTTACTGATCCTCAGTAATAACAAATAGCACAAGGAGTAAAGAGTAATAATGTAGCAGACAACAGAGTGATCAAGCCTGCTTTCTACTTGTCACTGCCGTGCACAGACCCCAGGACCCTGTGTGAGTTCTTCTAATTTGATGGCCTCAGATCTAGCACAAATGGGGCACTCAGTATGGAAACAATGGAAGCACCTATGCACATGTGCATGTCCCCATAGCATGCATACATACACATGTATACCCCACACCCATCTATGAGCATGAAGGGAAAATGGATTATATTTTATACATTGATTTTTAATCAATGGCAGATTTCTGAGTTCGAGGCCAGCCTGGTCTACAGAGTGAGTTCCAGGACAGCCAGGGCTATACAGAGAAACCGTGTCTTGAAAAACCAAAAAAAAAAAAAAAAAACCTAAAAAAAAAAAAAAACCAATTATAACATGACAGCAGGAATGTCTGTCAGAGGAGAGGTGTTCATCACATGCCTACAGGATAATATATTCCCACAGAAACATCTGAAGTGAACTACTTTCTCTTACCCATCTCTTTAAGTTTCCACAACTTTCGTAATGGAGCCTTTTGCCAAGCAACAACATTTGAAACTAGAGCATGTCAGGAATAGTTTACTTTCAAACCCAATACTCTACTCAGGGAGTAAGCAGTGATGCCTTCTGCCAATTCAAGAGGCTTTGTTTGGGAAAATTCAGGAGAAATGTAATGGAAGCCTCTGTTCTTTTAGTGGCCATGTACATTCATCAATAAGTGTAATTTTATGTCTTAAGAAAAAGAGAGCATAAATTATCAGTTACAATAACATAGGACACCAAGTAAACTAGCAATCCAGCAAATGTGTCGAGGTCAGGGGACAACCCTTCCAAGATGGTTCTCTCCTTTCTCCACAGCAGCAAATGCTTTACCTGCTAAATCATGATGTTGGCCCAATAACTCATTCTCTCTGAGAAGTGCAAACCACATGACTTTACTGTCTTTGATGAAAGTCAAATATGAATATTAACCCACACCCATCTGAATAAATCATTATAATAGTAGCACTAGCAATAGAAATGTTAATAATATACAATATTATTGGTAGCTTGCCTGTTATCTGGCACTAAGTGATAAGTTACACTTTCAAAACCTTCTTACAACTTATGAGAAGTTATTGTTGCATAACTTTAAATATATGGGAACCAATGTACCCAAAGTGATTTATCAGAGTGGATTTGAATACAGTCTATGCAGCTCCATAATAAATACCTCTGAGTCTCTCTGACAATCAAAGTCCCTATTGTCAGACTTATAGCAAACCAACTTCCTGTAAACAAATATCCATTTGCCTTTCACAGACTGAGCAGAATTCTCCCAATTGTCCGCATTCTCTTCTTTTTTTTTTTTTTTAATTTAAAATTTTTTTTCCTCATTCCCTTCTAAGAAGGTAGCCTGCAATAGAGTGAGCTTTTCACTTTCTGAGAAAGAGAGAGAAGGGGTGGTTGTGTGCAAGCAGTGCCAGCGTGGAGGACTAGGCTGCAGGTCACTGTTGCCACAGTAACCTGACGTCATCAAGGTGAGCAATAACAATTTAGTTAGATCTGCATCATCTACTGAAAGCAGGATTTTGATTCTGGGAACATGTTTTGATTCCACAATTTGGTCAGAGATCTTCTAATAGAATACACCTGATGACTCTGATTTCTTTGGTTGCCTTAAGGAATTTTACTTTCAGGGACAGGCAAGGGCATGTAAAAGGGCCATCTGGAAGTGTTGTTAAGTTTGTCTAACAATCCTAGCATCGATATTGCCCTAGAAATCTGATATCTTTATGGCTACCAAAACGTCTTTTAAATGATCTGGTTTGATGAGCACAGTTCTGCCTCTAAAAACATTCTTTTCAGTTCTGTGCCTGATCCACTTTAAGGAGCATTTTCTTAGGGGATGGAAATGGTGAAAGGTGCTTTGTTCTCAGAAAAAAGAAAAAAACATAAAGAGGGGGGTGGGGTGGGCACACAGAGGCATTTCCGGTTTCACAAAGACTTACTGCATCCAGTTGCCATAGAAACCTGACTTTTTTTGAAGTCCTTGGGAATCTTTTGACAACATGGTTTGGCAAGGACCAAGAAGCCCTGATTAGAAGAATGGGGTCCCTCCTGCCTTCTCTTTGGATGCCCTGAGGTGGGGATCCTTGAGAGGTGGAAAGAAGCAGGGCTCCACTAGGTGGACTCTTCATAGCTTTGGAATTAGGGGGCAGGATGGCTCAAGAACAACAGAGAGTGGGATGCTGACTCTAAAGGAGTGTGCTGTCCTGGACTCACTTTCCATGTTGAGCAGTGTTTGAGGAAGAATAAGACATGGTAGAGCTCTCTGAGCCCAGAGCCTAGCTTCAGAGCACTAGAGAGGTCAACCACAGGGTTGCTGATACTGTCAACACCAGCTTAAATAGTACTGAGCCTAGCATATCTCTCAGATGGATGTTGAAATATACATGTTTTAAATTAATAATGCTGTATAAATCGCTTTATTAAAATCATACAGAGCGATGTTCTTTTAAGTAAAGAGATGGACCTCGATATATAATTATTACTTCACAGGCATAACATTTTTGGTTGTGTAACTAACCTCAGTATCTTTCCTAAGACCCTGTCCCTAGATAAGTGTGATATTTGCATTACTACTTGGTTCATTTATCAGAAATATTATGATATCAAAAATAAAAGACAAAAATGTAGAGTATAATCCAAAAGTCTTTGTTAGGTTGGATTTTGGCTTTTTGATTTGGATTACCTCATCTACAGATTGATGTTTAATTTTATCCTCTTGTTGTTTCATATATCAGTGGTTCTTACTTTACTGTTTTGCAGGTTTGAGGACTGAACCGAAGCCTTCAGCTTGCTTGGCAGACATTCCACCACTGAACTGTACTGGTGGGCATTCTACACAGAGCTCTACTGCCTGCTCTGTTCAATTCCCCTCCTCCCACTTCAGACAGGATCTCATTTGTAGATTCCCCAGCCTCAGCTTACAAATGCTGGGATTATGGGCTTGGAACACCATACCTGCTTTCTCTCTGTTTACCTGTTGATGGAACTTTGTGATTCTGTCAGTGAAGCTGTTGTGAACATTTGGAAATGGTGGTGAAACAACAGTATGAACTTACCACTTACATTCTAAGAAACTGGAAGTCCTGCTGGCCCTCACTGCTAAGTTAATAATACACCTTGAGATCACTTAAAACTTAAGACTGCTATCCTATTGTGTACTGAGCCTATTTGTTTAACCTACGTTTCAGAGCACAGTGCAACAACAAACCTGATTTACTTTGGAATTTTTCCATGCAGTCAACTTTTACAACCTAAACCAATGCATAGCTGTAATCTTAAATTACGTGCATATAGTTCTGTGCCCCTGACCCAGATTAATGTATTGTGTGTATGTCATATATAGCTAATAAATGCTAGAAATAACAAATATAGGTTGAAAGCAAACTCACCACCTGTCATAAATGTTGCAGGAAACACACTGATATTATTGGATAGTATTAGTCTGCTTATGTAGGCCAACTGCAGTCAGTATCTAAAACCCTTGTTAAAAACCTCAAAGATTTCTGTAAAGTATCCCTCATTCCTTCCCCATGTGACTCTTTCTGATTTGTTCAATAAAAGAAAACATTCTTTTACAGGGACACACACACACACACAGAGAGGTGGGGAGAGAGAGAGAGGAAAATACTCAGGCAGATACTGTTGCAGACTTACACAATAGACAGACAAGAGTGATAAGATACAGGGAGAGAAGTGAAAATTCAACCCTCACTCTTGGTTAAATCACACTAAGCAGATTCACTTTTAAACTTGTTTTTTTAAATGTGAAACCTACACATCATTAGTGACTCTGAGTTTATCACTGAGTTATTCAAAGGGATGCAGACAATAAGTCTTTTCATGTAACTGTGCCTTTCCTCCCCTAACTTTCTTTCCTGTGACACTCTGACAGAATCAATTAGGACTCTTCACTGGACTCAGAATTCCAGCTTCCATGGCAGGGAAGTCAAGGCGGTGGGGATCTGAAGGAGGAGTCACATCCATAGTAAGGACAGAGAGCTCATGAACTCAAACATGGTTCTGCTCAGTTTCCTTTCTCTTGTTTACATAGTCCAAGACCCAAAGCCAGAGAAGGAATGATGCCACCTGAGTTTAGGCGGGAACTTCCCATGTACGTACGTGAACATGAAGACAATCCCTCACAGACATGCTCACAGGTCACCACATCAGACAACCCCTTAACAAGACTCCTAGATTGTGTCAAGTTGACAATTAAATCTAACCAGCACATCACCTATACTGTTCTCTGTGCTTCTTGAGTGTGGATGCAAATGTGCTCCATTAGGTTCTTGCTCTTGCTACCACACCTCCCTCCTCCCTTGCCCTCCTTGACTTTATAGTGTCTATTCCTCCGGAACTAGAAGTCAAGACAAATGCTTCTCCTATTAAGTTGCTGTTGATTGCGTTATTTTATCACAGTGACAGGAGAGTAGTTAAAACGGTACATGTAAAGCACAAAGTAGCTCAACTATGCCAGGCACAGTGGCACATGCTTTTTCCGCAACACTTGGGAGGTAGAAGCAGGTGGATCTCTATGACTTCAACCAGGCCAGCCAGGACTACACAGGAGACATTGTCCCAAAACAACCGTTGGAATACTCTAGCTTCAGACTCTAAACTGCCTGTTTTCATCAGTGTTCTCATTTTCCACAATCTTAATTTGTATTTGCATTTGTGCCCAAGATTTAATAGCCTCACATGGAGTCAGTGGTCACTCATGCTCCATGTCCATATGGAAATGATGTTACCTTATATCACACTTAAGAGTTCCGTATATTTTCCTATAGGACTGCCCTTGAGGTTAGGTTATGCAGGTCTTCTCATTGATGAATTAATTATCCAAAGCTTGATTTTGCATTGATAAGAGCATGTTAATTTTACCTACAATTGTTACTCAGTTTTCCTATATTTTTCTTATCCTTCTTGTAGTTTTGCTTCAATCAATATTTTGCTGTGTGACTGGAATGTAGGCATGAACAGCCAACATTTTCCTAGTGAATTTAGACCTGCCATTATTGTATGTCCCAAAACACTTTTATTGCATTTGGTTTTAATTTTTTCTTAAACATTAAGATTATAACTCCTGATTTCTAATTATTTATACCTGGATGCTGTGTGCTTACTTATATTTATGTATTCAAGCTAATATCTGGATGCCTTTGCTTCAGGGATGTGTCTTGAAAATAAATAGTTTTATATTTTATTTCAATAGGCAACAAGAACATCTTTTTTCTTAGTAAGTTATATATTTAAATTCTTTACATTTCTTTATTTGTTTGCTTAATTTGTATGTCTGGTGGGGGCTTACATGGTCTGCAGCCCACATGTGGCAGTCAGAGGACAACTTGCAGTTGTTCCTCTGCTTAGATCATGTAGATCCTAAGGATATAACTTAGGCCATCAGATGCAGTGCCAGGCACCATCATACCAGGTACCCCATATACATTTTAATATGTCAATATAGACGATCATTTGGGCTCAATTCTGTCCTCATGTTTATAAATTCATAATTTAATATATATATGAGTGCAGAAGATCCTCTACTAGGCTGTGTATTTTATTGTACTAATTTTTGGTTCTGACATTGAACTAGGATCTACCCCATGCTGAACATATACTGAGATGTTCCCTCTGACCACAGGAAATCCATTTTATTTGCTGTTTGTTTTAAAGTTGTATATAGTACATTATTCCTCATTTTGGGGTGTTTTTTAAAATTAACTTCTTTTTGTGTGGTGGATATCAGACCTCAGACCTTCCAAATTTCTACTAAGTGGTCTCTCTACCACTAACTTTCATTCCCAGCCAAATACTAACTCTTAATAGTCACTACATTTATTTATTTATTTATTTTGTGTGGGCAGAGTATGCTCATGCCAGAGCACATGTCTAGAGGTCAGAGGACAACTTATGGAAGTCTGTTCTCTACTTCCATTGTGTGGGTTTTAGTTATCAAACCTGAGCCACCAGGCTTATTAGATAAGGGCCTCTACAGGCTGGGCAATGTTGCTGCTAGCAATATTAACTTCTTAGTAAACATAATATCTTGACTAGGGAAAGTCTTAGTTACTACCACAGAGATATCAGGTGGTAAAAGTGGGTACTGAACATAAAATAATACACACAAATGCACACAGACTAAACTTCCAAAATTGCATCAAATAGTAATTGTGAAAGTAAGAATTATATATTCGGTTACCATAGTGAATTAAGTAGGCCATTGCTTACAAATATGATTTCAAGCTAGCTGTGATAGTGCACAGCCATAATCCCAGTACTTGGGAGACAGAGGCAGGAGATCTGTTGTAAATTTGGGGCCAGTCTACATAGTAAGTTCCAGGGTAGCTAGGACTACATAGCAAGAACCTGTGTCAAAAACAATATGTAAAAATACTATTTCAGTTTTCAAAACAAGGCATGTTATGAACAAATTTCATACACACACACACACACACACACACACACACACACACACACACACACATATATATACATATATATATATATATATATATATATATATATATATATATCACATAGATGCACATATATACATCCTGCTTCTGCTTCTACAGAAATATATGAATTTTTCCTTTATGGTGTAACTACTTGCTAACTTATTAAATCCATTTGTTAAATGGATACACTGATATTTAATACATGGACTATCATGAGGAGAAAATGATGAATGTGTGGCACTATTGATGGTGTCTGAAATGTACTACTATACCAAATTATGTTCCTTGCATACCCATCATTTTGCTCATGATAATGATAGGCTGGACTTCCTGACTACTTTCCTACAATATTCCTTTACTGTAGAAATACTCTACAGTATTCCTGTACTCTCTTCCCCAGGCCTTTCAAAGGCAAAAATGCTGGCCACACTGACACATGCAACTCTAACACTCTGTGTGGAGATGGAATATGGGTGAGACCTGCTGACTTCCAGCCTAGTTACAGGTTTACTGACAGACCTTTTCCCAAGTGAATAAATCAGAAACTCATAGAGTAAGTCACCCAGTGTCCTCTTGTGGCATTCACATGAAGGTAAACTTGCACACACACCACACACATACAGACAGATACACAAACACATACACAGAGACACACACACACACACAGAGGCACATGCACAGGCACCCACAGGTGCACACACACAAAAAGAAAGCATAAACTGCCTTAAATAGAATGATTCTAGCTTTGCCTGCAAAAATGATAAGCATGAAAGAATAATAGTAAAACAGACCACAAACACCAGGATGCTCTTGAAAGTCACCAAGGAGCATAGTGCAATGGTGATGATTGACAGAGAATGAAGGTGTCTGACAGGGAGGGATCTACATAGTCATACCATAGTCTTCTGGAGAGGAGTTGGAATATGTGGGAAACGCACCTGAGGGCCATAGAATTCAATCCCTGTATGAATACCATATTCTCTACAAAATGTCCCTGTATATACATTTTGAACTGCTCACTTTAAACTGAGTGGAGATGAAGTGAATTGTTGAGCACTAGATTTTTAGTAACCCATGAATGGAACTGTTCTAGTATACCCGTGAAGCTTCCCAACACAGTAGAAATACATTAACTTGGGGATATTTGCTCCTCTGTAAAACAGCCCCTTTCTTTAAAATGTAAGAATATGGCTTTGCTGCCACCTCGTGGCTATCGTGAGAACTGCATCTGTGCGAGCCAGGCCTGTTGGACTCTATGGTGGGGAGGGGAAGAACATAGGCTGTGAACTGGAGTTGATGGTATCTTACCTCTGAAGTTTGGGAAATCTTTTCACCTCTGTATATTCTCATGGCCTATAAAACTTCGTATCTTAGGCATATCCAATACAAACTTCAGATTGTAACCCAATCCCGGTCTAAGGTGAATATAAAGAATAGACATCATGAAGCTATAGAAGCTAGTATGAGAAGGCACACATACATGCGCGCACACACAGAGCACACAGAGGCAAATCCATTTGTCTGTCTCATTCATCTGCTCCATGAAACTGAGCACTATCAATACTGACACTATGTACAGAAGATATATACATGTACATTCTCTATCAAATGTGTGCATGTGTGTGTGTGTGTGTATAGTGTAGACGTATGTGTGTGTACATGCATGTGGCAGGAGGCAATAGAGAGACTCCAGTTTTTCATCTGAGGTGGCATTTTCCTCAGACAAGGATTGTCAGTGGCCTGGAACACCACAGGTAGTCTAGGCTGGCTGCTCAGCAGGCCCCTAGGATCTGTGTCTCTACGTTCACAGCAAGCATGTGCTACCACAGCCATTTTTTATTCCTGAGGATGGAACTGAGGTCCTCCTGTTCACAAGATAATCACTTTACTAATTCAACCACCCTCTGCCTTATTTTTTATCTACCAGAGGACAAGTATCTTCCCACCCCCTTCCCAGATATAAAATTTCAAACAACACTCAAAAGCACATATGACCATAAGTAAACTGATATTAGTCACTGGCCTGAGTCCTACTCCTATACCAAAGGACTGTCTTCACTGGGATGCCCTAACAATGAGCTATCTGTCACACATACCTACATAAGTTGAGTCATATTGATCATTTTCAGTCTATCTTGCATTCTGTGGTGATAAAATCAGTCTCCCTTTTAGGCAATACTAGTCTTTAATGTGTCTGGCACCAAAGGGTGCTTTCTCACATGGGACCACAACTCCACAGAACAACTGCCTCTGGTCAGAAGGAAGGAAAGAGAGAAGGCACTGACTTACCTGTCTGTCCCACGTGATCTTGTCACTCTTCCTCTGGTATCATGAACTTCATGTGACAGGACTCCATGTGACAGTTGTTCTTGACTGGAGCTGGGGTGGATGACGAGTCCACATGTTTCTCTCATGTTACACTAGAAGGTAGAGAGAGGGGAAAGCAAGCACGTGGAAGAGAGACTGAAGCAGATGGGGAAGCACTTGAAGTACAGGGATGGTGACGACTGTCTAGACTCAGTCAAGTGTAAGCTGTGCACTTGCCTCTTCTTTGTGCATCTCACAGACCCTTCCTACATACATACACACACAGAGAAACATACACACACAGAAACACACACACACAGAGAAACACACAGAGATACATACACACGTTTTAAAAATATACAGATATACAGCAATACCTATACCACATTTTTATGTGCACATACTAGTGGGCATGTGTGAGCATGTGAGTGTGTGTGTCTATACGTGTGTGTGTGTGTGTGTGTGCGCACAGGTCAAGAATCTAGAAAGTGGACCAGGAACAAAAGAAGATAAGTTTTGAGGAGGGTGGAAAGAGAGAGGACAATAAAATATGTGACATGAAAGCAGAAGATACATCTACTTGTGAAAGGACACACAACAGAAAAACAGATAGGTGGGAAATTTTGGAGTAAATCAGATATAGTTTGAACCCAAAGAGATCAATGAAAAGGTATGGATGACATGGTCAAACTCCAGAAAATGGAAACAAAGAAAAACATCTTGAAATCAGGTTGAAAGAAGCACCCTCTTCCTGGTAGAACACACACACACACACACACACACACACACACACCCCAATCAATTTATTTCAAGATGTCTCATAGTCCAGAGAATGTGTCACAGCAGATGTTGTAATAAACCAGCTGTCAACCTTGAATTTTTACTTGTAGATAAATTATTCTGTAGGACTATAAGGGGATAAACACACAAAAGAGAAAGAAAAACTAGTTTGTTAACATGAAACATACTTGTAATCATGGCTAAAGGAAGTTTATAAAAGGGAGGCAAGTCTATAGAGGGAAAAGAAAAACACTTGAAAGATAGTACAACATAAATACTGAAGAAAATGGATAAACAATGTTCAAATTTCATTTCCTCTTCATATCAATCTGTATCGTGGTTGAAGCAAGAATATATATGCTGTAGTGTAGTGTGGTGTAGTGTGGTGTGCTGTGGTATGTTTTGTTGTAGTGTGATGTGCTGTGCTGTAGTGTGTTGTGGTATGCTCTGGTGTGTTGCAGTATATTGTAGTGTGTTATGGTGTGCTGTGATATGCTATAGAGTGGTGTGGAATGATGTGCTGATGTGTTGTGGTGTGATGTGATGTTGTGTGGTCATCTATAGATGTAGAATAACTTTACTGAAGGCTGATGTGAATCTCTAAAGAGACAGATTATATGAATTGGAGACTTTACTATTAAAAGCGGTGTTAGAGATTGGTTCTGATGCTTGATTCAATCCAGAATAGATGTGTCCAAAAGTTAAAGGTCCTTGTCCCCAATTGGGTTTTGATTGATCAATAAAGATGCCAGTGGCTAATGGTTGGGCAAAGGGAGATGGGTTGGGCCCATAGAGTTGCAAGTGCTAGGACTCAGGAGAGAGTAGAAAGGAATCTGCCTGTCTCAGGGGAGAAAGATCTATTGACATTGGAAATTCATGAGGTAAGGCCAACCAGCCATGTGAAATTTTGGGTAAGTGGCCACTGGCCATGTGCTTGATTGGGCCTAGGATAGTAGGGATAGATTTAGGAGTGCCCAGCCTTTGAGGTGGCTAAGGCAATTTCAAATTAACAGCTGTGTGTGTGTGTGTGTGTGTGTGTTTTCCATATGCAGATCCAAAGATTCCCTGAGTTGGAAGTGCTACCCATGGGGAACACAAAGAGATGTAGAACAAACTCAACTCTACATGGGAGGATAGTGAAAAAACAATGTAAACAATGACACCACAGTGAACTGGACATGCAGCACACACCACACGTGAGCACCATTAATCTAATACACCACACGTGAGCACCATTAATCTAATACCTACACTGCAGTTGTGGGATACCTGATGCAAAAGAATTACTCCAAAGTGCCTTGGTCACTCCTACTGTTGGAGATGTCAAGGTGTTTGTGGACATAGAATCACATTTAACCTCAAAAGACTGCTGATGAACATCAGACAGGATATGGATAACATATTGATTAGATATGGATGGAAGAAGAGAACCAACCTACCCAGAGAGAGCCCACGTTCTTTCCATCCATTCTGGCTAGGAGACTCCACAGCACACTGCATTCTTCTCAATGAGCTCCTGCTTCTGGGATGCAGAGATCAAACCCTTCTCTCTCACACTGGAAGGAAAAACATAGGGAAATACACACTTGGAGTAGAAGAAACCAGGAGGAAAAAGCAGCTAAAACCCAGAGGATGGAATAATGGTGACTTGTCTGACCAGACTACTTCAGTGGAAGTTATACATGATACCTTTCCTCTTCCTAGCTGATAACATAATCCTGAACACACCCAGCTATGCCAGGGAATGCCTACACACAGTGGAGATGTGACCTTGTCTATTTACTATAACATTTCCAGGTGCCCTCCCTTTCTATGTACTATACACATACACATACTGAAATGTTCAGACTCAGGAAATTCTCCAGAGGCATCAGATGAAGACACAATGAATTCCACTGGCCAACACAGGGACAAACTGAGCTTCAAACTATAGAGTGGTAATATGAGCTGGTAACAGTGTGGAAAATGGGTATCCTGAGCCATACTGATATAAACCAATGTGGAGAATAAAGAAGCAATGTACCAAACACCAGATCACCATTGAAGAAGCAGCAATAGAATTACAACAGTAAAAAGATATCATCCTAGCAAGATGTGATTTAACTAACTTTCATGACTATATTATTAGTCTCTTCCACATCCCACAGGAGTCATTTAGGGATCAAGATAATGATGCTGGCTAGGAAATGCAGAAGAAAGAAACCAGTATACCACACGTGTTCATCATATATGCTTGCATCTGACTGTGAATGGCATGAGCTCATTATTTAACCCTTAGTGTCTCACACAGAAATATTCCTGGAAACTTCAGAGATGCATACACATACATACACACATACACAGACACACACACATACACACATACACAGACACACACACACACACACACAGGTATGTACACAAATATACACTTACAAATGTCAATGGAAAACACAGCTGTCACTTCTATTCTTGAATCAACTATGAGTGAGAAAATATGAGTGAGACAGATGTAGGTTACTACAAATTCCATGGTTCAATGTGGAAGCAATTTCATAAGGTTCTTATAGTCACAGATCCAATAAAATAAAATTAAAGAATTCTTATAACATTGATGGAGGTGTTAAGTAGGCCACACTTCAGATGTTGGCATTAGCTGCTATGTGATGAGTTTTAGTCTTTTGTTTGGTAGAAAACTATGGTTTGTCAAGATTATATACTGTGAAATTAAAAAAAAAAAAACTTGTTTTATAATGCCAGATCAAATTTGAACTGTCAGTGGTAAGATGTTAGGTTATTCCTACACAGAGGTGCCCATGAATACCTATTTCTGGGCTAAAGAGGGCACAAGTTAATTGTAGTTAGCCTCTGGGCCTGCAACAGTCCCTCATCTCCACACCATTGAAGTTCCAATCAATCTCTGCAGACCCACCTTCTTTTAGGAATGCCTATTCACACACAGACCCACATGTACAACACACACACACACACACACAAACACACACACACACACACACACACACACACACACACACACACACACACACAACGTCTCTCTCCTCACTAGTCTAGCTCCCTGGTATCCATTAAGTTGTTGATTGAGAGGGCAAGAAGTCCAACCACATCTTCCAACAGATTCACCAATAGCCATTACACACAGGATACTGAAAGCCACTCAATCTTGTTCTTTCGATGAGTGTCTTGTGAAGATAGCCTGTGGACTTGTCTCTGGGACATGTCTCCCATTTCCTTCATAGACTCAGTATCCTCTATGAGCTCTTAAGGAGATAGGGGCCACCTGAATTAAATAACACATAAAGTCTCCATCATTGAGTAATGCATGCAGATCATTCATGAGTATCCTTGACATTGGGTTTCTGACAGTTCACAGAAAATTTAATAATTGGTTTGCAGAAAATGTAATAAATAGTAATTGTAGTTTACAATAATACCAGGAACATTTGAATCAAAAAGTGTCAAATGTTTGTGAATAATCTGGCTACATAGACTTATGCGGCCTATATATTAGAACAGCTCAAAACATTGCTGAATTACTACATACAAAATTCCAGGTTATATATGTTCATGGGTCTGACAATTCATCATTGGTAAGATCTCTATTGTTTAAAAATTGTTCTACATGTTCAATGCAACAAGAATACGAATAATGCTATTTATTTTAATTGAGTTTCTAATTCCAAACCTCACAAATAAATGTATGAATAAAGGAAACTAACAAGCAGAACAAAGACAGAGAATAACTGAGCTGAAATGCTATTGTAACCAAGATTGACAAGTCCAGAAAGACTGAAATCAACAATCATACTTACACTCACACATTTACAGACAACTGCCTATTTTGAGGGAATATTTCTCAGTGTATTCCATGTTTGAATCAAGCTGGTGTGTAGGCTGGACTGAAAAGAACTGAATATCCTTTTGCTACAACCCCAACAGGTGCTGGGATTTTTGGCATATGTTCTACGCCTGACTTCCTGGGCAACTGATATTTGGTAAGTTTGCAAATTCAATTCTGTGCAGAAACGACTGTCTGTCAGAGAACAGTGCTGTGGTAAGCACAAAAGCATACACACAAATATAAATTATGGGCATGGAGAAGTGGCACAGTGCCTGTTCTTCCAGAGGACCTGAATTAATTTCCTAGCAGCCACATGGTGACTCACAAACATCTATCTGGGGATCTGGTGCCTATTCTGGCATAGTGGTATACTTGAAGATACAACACACACATAAAATAAATTAAAACATACTAAAAATATAAACAAGAATGTACACATTTATCAAATGCAGAGGCCATTTTTATAATAATAATAAGCATATAAAATGTATAACAGAACACAGAGAAGAACAATCTTTATCACTTGGTGTTACGTGACTATTTCATAGACAAAACAGCAAACAAACAAACAAACATACAAACAAACAAACAAAAAAAAAAAACAAACAAAAACCAAAATTGGAGAACTGGAGAAGGTGAAATCTGTAAAATATAAAATTTCCATAGGTTAAAAAAAACGAGAAGACTTAAGTCCATGACTAGGGAAATGTTTGAAAAGTTCATACCCAATAGCAAATTTAATGGAACTTGCTGAAAAGCTTCCAAAAGGCAAGCAGAAAACAGAAATTGAAAAATTTGAAAGGTTACATGTGGACTGTTGTGTACTGGGACATTGAGTAAGATGTCTCATTTAATAAGAGATTTATTAAGGACATTAACAAGTCAGGTATGCAGACAGCAGTATGGCTGGGGCTTCTGAGAAGAACCAGGGTCACTCGGTAGAGTGGGGACCACAAAAGATGCAAGTTAAAAAAAAAAAGGAAAAAAAACAACAAAGCAAAACACAACAACAACAAAAACAATATTAAAAAAGGAAAAAAAATCCTCTAGCCAACTGAATATGTAAATAATCATCTGAGACATATATACAGGACAATCATAGACTACTGTTTAGAATTTTCCACTTAATGTCCCACCTCTCATCCTCGATTCACAGAGGGAATAGTTCGATCAGAGAGTACACATAATTCTGTCCTATCTCACCTTCCTCACTGCCCCTCCCTGACAATGGCTCCTGTGTACCATGTAAGAGCAGCAGCCTCTGACAGACAGAATGTCCTATATCTCTCTCTCTTTCTGAAGGGAACACACTGGTCACAAATGCCAAAGTTGGAGTGAGCCAACTCGGTCTGGGATCCTTGCATCTGTCTTCACCCCCTCAGAATATTCAAGTGCTCACCTCTGGGAACCCATAAACTTGGCTACAGAGAACGCTCCTATCACTACATCGACTAGGTCACCATTGAAGAAGGTCTCCACAAAGACCCCGGGTTACTATGACAACCACAATGCTCCTTCTCTCTCTGCTCAGTCACTAGGAATGCTCTGCCCAGCCCTCCATTCTTTCTCTCAAAGCAGAACTCATTCACCCTTTTTATCTATCACTTGAGAAATCATATCCACTAGGAAACTGCCACCAGCATGAAAGCAGTGGTTCGCTCAAACTGTGACCAAAACCTATTCCTGGAGGTGTGACCATGTTGTACTCCCCAGACTATGGAAGTCTCCATGGAAATGTCATCATGGTTATAGATGAACATTGTTGTCATGTTCATAGATGAGCTCTTTTATAGTAGACACCAGACTATGGAGGTCTCCATGGAAAAGTCTTCCAGTTTGTGACTCCGTATGTTAAAAAAAAAAAAAAAAATGGTAGGGCCCTTGGAGATGCCGGGGATCGAACCCGGGACCCCAAACATGCAAAGCATGTGCTCTACCACTGAGCTACATCCCCAGGCCTAGGCAAAGCTTGGTCAAAGCCTATATGAATCGAGAGTGCCGGAAGCTGCCTTCAAACTGCTTGAAAGGATCTGCATCAGTTCTTTGTGTAGGATTTATCATTTCTAGTTTAGTACTTTCATGGGATTTTTTTTTTTTTTGGTTATTTCTGCTATGAGAAAAGAATGTATTTTCAGTGTAAAGAAAATAATAACAAGAAATTTTGTGTTCTTTTAAACATGGCATATCTACAGTAAATTGCGAGTATCATGTCAAGTTATGATGTGTTTCTTCAGGGTTAGTAAGATCGGGCCATGTTGAAGCAGGGTTTGGGAAGATGGCATTGCGAGCTTGGGTACAGAGAGGCCAGCTGGGGCTACATTTAGCCTTATGACCCTCCTTTCAGCGGAGCCAACCAGGAGACCTCTGAGACCTGGATCCCATGGCTGCTTGAATGCAGGTTTGAATTATTTCTTCAGCAAAAATGTACATCAAGGTACCGAGGAAGGATGAATCTTGAAGATCAGACATGGTGTCACAGAGACAAGCACACAGAATTGGCTAGATCCTGCCCCTTGAGGAAACAGTCTTTTATCCTGTTTTACAGAGGGAATACTGGGATCAGAGAGTACACATGATATTCTGTCCTATCTCACCCTCCTCACTTCCCCTCCCCGACAATGGCTCCTGTGCAACATCTTACAGAGCAGCAGCCTCTGAGAGGCAGAATGCCCTTTATCTCTCTCTTTCTGGAGGGGACACACTGGCCACAAATCTCGAGTGGGAATGAGCCAACTCGGTCTGGGATCCCTGCATCTGTCTTCCCACCCTCAGGGACATTCAAATGCTCACCTCTGAGAACCCATAAGCTTGATTACAGAGAACGCTCCTATCACTACACATAGAGGCAGGATGTGGGGAAGGGGATGACGCACGAGTGTAGGTGATCTCAGGGGAAGTACAGATATCTTCCAGAACAGGGTACCTGCTGGGTGAAGAAGCAGGGAACAGGTCACTATGACTCTGTCTATGATTCACTTGTTCTTGTACAAGCTGGTACTTTCCACCAATGCTACATATCCACAAGGTCTATGACTATTTTTTCTTTATCCAGGCTGGTAGTTTTCCACTAAGGCTACTTGTCTACAAGGTCTATCGATAGCTATCTGTTCTAGGGTCAGTGTTTTTCCAAAGAGACCAAGACTTTGTGTTAGCAGGCATGCATGGCCGACTCAGGCCTGTGGAGTATTTAGGCCTTCGGGGTATAAGCAAGGCTGCTCCTGACACTCATTATTTCTAATATGTAGAAAACTCACTTTTATACAACAATGGAAGAATTAATGGCATTAATCAATCAATCAGTAATTAATGAATGAATGTTATTTTCATGTTGTGCTAATATAAAATATTACTATATCCCAATTTTAAAATACTTTTCTCAATAAGGACATAATTACAAGTATATGCTTATGTTTGAAGATTATTGAATAAATGTTTTGCTGTAATAGACATCATGATAAATACAGTAAATGCTCAAGTGCAGAAATAGCAATTGATGAATTATGTAGTGAAAGATGCAGAGAATGTAAATTCAAAGTTAGTTATGAAAATATAGATAAATATTTACATGCAAATTGGCAAAAGGTAAGATCAGATTACAATGTGAACTGGCATGAATCCACATTTGCTGATGTAGATCTCCAAGGATTCATCCAGAAATTTCAAAACCTAAAGGGATAGGAATTATTTTATTCCTCTCATTTACACATTTTTTAACATTGAAAAAGACTGAAAATTCTGTTTTGGCATCCCTGTGTGCCATGGATTCCCCCTCATCCCTTCAGGATTACAGAGAGCTCTATAGGGTGGATTTTGGCCTCAATACTCTCCATTTTACTTACTGCTGTGCAATGTTTACTGTCATCAAGTGGCAACAAACCTACCTCCGTCATCAACACACAAGGTAGGAAAGGTACAAAAAATATATAAATAACCCAGAAGTATGTGAAGAAAATTCTGACAGGCCTAAAACATAACTAGAAGAGTATATAATACTCTGGACACAAATATGATGAGAACCACAAAGTCCAGGTACAGAATAATACAGGGTTTCTGAGGAGGAGGTTCCCCTGAAACAGAACATCCAGAAACAAAGACAGCTAAAATTGGTGTAGTGTCTCTAGATAGAGATACACGTAGAGATAGACATGGGAATGATAGAGTTAATAGAGATGATATAGATAATATAGATGATATAGTGACAGAAGCAGAGAGAGTGAGGCAGAGATAGAGATAGAGATAGAGATAGAAATATAGACACAGGTATAGATATAAATATAAAAAGGTATATAGACTAAAGAAGTGGGACTAAGGGAAAAGTTAGAAATTGAAAATTGGTAGAAACATAACAGTATATTGCACAATATGTTGATGTTCTTCTAGAATACATTTGATTTTGCATATTGCTTCTTTTGATTAATTACAACCTATAGACTGTTTCCCAGGATCTGATATGTGATCTACTTACAGGGCACACTAATCTTTAGTATTCAACTCTCTAATCCTTCAGTCTTGTGCAATGTCCATCAAGTATTTATATACAACATGCAAACTGGTCATAGTACCAATCATATAATGCTACCTTAGGTTTATATCTCTTGAAAATTGGTTCATACATTAGGAATTTCAGCCAACTTTTGAACTGGGCATACTGGGCCATGCTAGAACTGTAATACACAATGTACTGTTTCATTGTTAAAGTAATATGCAATGTATTGTTATGAAACACAAGGGAGGCTAGGGGAGGAGAATCACATGTTTGAGGCCATCCCGGGCAACTAGAAAAACCATGCCTGAAATACAATTTTAAAAGCTTATGTTATAGTTCACTGGTAAGAAGCAAAGGAAGGGTAGAAGGAAGCAAAAGAAAGAAGAAATAAAGAGGGGATTAAAAGGTAAACAGTTGACCTATCAGCCCTGTCAGTAATATATCTTCCTTCCCTTAACGAAATACAGGAGAACACAAGTGAACAGATAGAAATGGTTAAAGAGGAAACAAATAAATCCCTTAAAGAAACACAGAAAAACACACACAGGTGAAGGAATTGAACAAAACCATCCAGGATCGAAAACTGGAAATAGAAATAATAAAGAAATCACAAAGGCTAGTAACCCTGGAGAAGGTAAACTTAGGAAAGAGATCAGGAGTTACAGATGCAAGCATCACCAACAGAATGCAAGAGATACAAGAGAATCTTTGGCATAGAAGATATTGTAGAGATATTGACACAACAATCAAAGACACAAAGTGCAAAAAGCTCCTAACCAAAAGCATCCAGGAAATTCAGGACTCAATAAAACGATCAAACCTACAAATAATGGGAATAGAAAAGAGTGACCATTCCCAACTCAAAGGGCCAGAAAACACCTTCAACAATATCACAGAAGAACACTTTCCTGACCTAAATAATGAGATGTCCATAAATGTGCAAGAAGCCTACAGAACACTAAAATAGATTGGATCCGAAAAGAAATTTCTCCCTTCACATAATAAACAAAGCACTAAATACACAGAACGAAAAAAACATATTAAAAGCGGTAAGGCCACATAACATATAAAGTCAGACCTAAAAGAATTACAGCAGACTTCTCAACAGAGAATCTTAAAGCCAGAATATCCGGGACAGATGTCATGCAGACCCTAAGAGAATACAAATGCCAGCCCAGGCTACTATAGCAAGCAAAAGTCTCCATCACCATAGATGAAGAAACCAAGATATTTCATGACAAAACCAAATTTAAACAACATCTTTCCACTAATCCAGCCCTACAGAGGATATTAGAAGGAAATCTCCAACACAAGGAGAGAAACTACACCTAAGAAAAAACAAGAAATTAATCATCTCAGAATAAACCCAAAGGGAGAGAACCATACAAATATACCACCTCTAACAACAAAAATAACAGTAGCCAACAATCATTGTTCTTTAATATCTCTCAACATCAATGGACTCAATTCCCCAATATAAAGACATAGGATAACAGACGGGATACATAAATAGGACCTAGACTTTTGCTACCTACAGGAAACACACCTCAGTGAGAAGGACAGACACTCCCTCAGACTAAAATGTTGGAAAATTTTTTCCAAACAAATGTTCCCAAGAAACAACCTGGACTAGCTATTCTAAACCAGTAAAATAGACTTTCAACCCAAAGTTAGGAAAAGAGATGGGGAAGGACATTTCATTCTCATCAAAGGAAAAAAATCCACCAAGATGATCTCTCAATACATTTACGCCCCAAATGCAAGGGCACCCACATTTGTAAAAGAACCATTGCTACAACTTAAAACATACATTGACACTCACACAATAATCATGGAAGATGTTAACACCCCACTCACAAATGGACAGATCATGGAAACAGAAACTAAATAGAGACACAGTGAAACTAACAGAAGTTATGGAACAAATGGATTTAACAGATATCTACAGAACATTTCACCTAAAACAAAAGAATAAATATACCTTCTTCTCAGCACCTCATGGTACCTTTTCCAAAATCAACTAAATCTTGGATTAAAACAGAAAAACACCTCAACCAAAAACACCTCACAGATACAAGAAGGTTGAAATAATTCCAAGCATTCTATCACACATATTAAGATCTCCACATATTAAGCTGGCTCTTCAATAACAACAAAAACAACAGAAAATCGACATACTCAGGGAAAGTGAACAACTCTCTCCTCAGTGATAACCTCGTCAGGGAAGAAATAAAGAAATTAAAGACTTTCTAGAATTTAACAAAAATGAAGGTACAGCATACATAAACTTATAGGACACAATGAATGCAGTGCTAAGAGGAAAACTGATAGCACTGAGTGCCTTCATAAAGAAATTGGAGAGATCCTATACTAGCAACTTAACAGCACCTTTGTAAGCTCTAGAACAAAAAGAAGCAAACACACCCAAGAGGAGTAAACAGCAGGAAATAACCAAATTCAGGGCGGGAAACAACCCATTTGAAAGAAAGAGAACTATACAAAGAATTAACAAAAATAAGAGCTGGCTCTTTTAAAAAATAAGATAGACACACCCTCAGCCAAACTAACTAAAGGGCACAGAGAAAGTATCCACATTAACAAAATCAGAAATCAAAAGGGAGAGAAAACAACAGAAACTAAGGAAATACCCCCCAAAAATCATCAGATCCTACTACAAAAGCCTATACTGAACAAATCTTTAAATCTAGATGAAATGGATGATTTTTCTAGACAAACACCAGGTACCAAAGTTAAATCAGGACCTGATAGACTATCTAAGCAGTCTCACAACCCCTGTGAAAATAGAGCAGTCATTAAAAGTCTCCCAACCAAAAAAAGCCAAGGACCAGAGTGTTTTAATCCAGAATTCTATCAGACCTTCATAGAAGACTTAATAACAATACTTCTCAAACTATCCCACAAAACAGAAACAAAACGAACATGACCTAATTCGTTATATGAAGCCATGGTTATGCTGATTTCTAAACTACACAAAGACCCAACAAAGAAAGAGAACTTCAGGCCAATTTCACTTATGAATATCGATGCAAAAGTACTCAATAAATTCACACAAACTGAATCCAAGAACACAGCAAAATGATCATTTACCATGATCAAGTATGGTTCATCCTAGGGATGCAGTGATGGTTCAATATATGGAAATCCATCAATAAGATCCACTATATAAAAAAACTGAGGGGAAAAAGACATGATCATCTCCTAGGATGATGAGAAAACAGTTGACAAAATCTAACAACCCTTCCTGTTCAACATCTTGGAATTCAGGGCACATGCCTAAATATAATAAAAACAATATACAGCAAACCAACAGCCAACACCAATTTAAATGGAGACAAACTTGAAGCAATCCCACTAAAATCAGGGACAAGACAAGGCTGCCCCCTCTCTCCCTATTTTTTCAATACAGTACTCAAAGTTTTAGCTAGAGCAATTAGACAACAAAAGGAGGTCAAAGGGATACAAATTGAAAAGGAGGAAGTCAAGGTATCACTATTTGTGGATGATATGATAGTATACATACATGACCACCAAACTTCTCCCAGAGAATTACTACAGCTGATGAACAACTTCAGCAAAGGGGCTGGACATAAAATGAACTCAAACAAATTAGTAGCCTTCCTCTACTCAAAGGATAAACAGGTTGAGAAAGAAATTAAGGAAACAACACCCTTCCCAATAGTCACAAATAATATAAAATATCTTGATGTAACTCTAACCAAGCAAGTGAAAGGTCTGTATGACAAGAACTTCAAGTCACTAAAGAAA